>PVKN010002974.1:0-39704 GCA_004027915.1 Capromys pilorides
GTTTAGAGAGTGTTTCCTAACTAAAATCCAAAAAAATTAACTATAAATAAAAGATGCATAATTTTGACTGCAAAAACCATACAGTAATACTATACAGTTTATGAAGGCTCCCGCTTGCAACTCAGTTCATAAGCAAAATCACTTGGTAATGTCTATAAACTCTGCATCATGTGACAGACATGACCACAGCCATCTTCCCACATAGACACAGCCATCTGTTCCAAAATCATAACATCATAAAGTTTGTAAACCAAGATAACACTATAAATAAACTGCAAACTTAAAAAAATAAAAAAATATATTTTAAAAAAATGAAAAGAAAAAGAAAAGAAAATCATCCAAACACAAAACTGAATGTTCTGTCTTAGAGGGAAAAAGTTTTTGAACTACAAATTTCCACATGAAAGCCAGGTGTGGTGGCGCATACTTTTGTAATTCTAGCACTCAGGCTCCGGAAGGAAGATTACTGCAAATTCAAGGCCATCCTAGACCACATAGTGAGTTCAAGACCAGCCTGAACTACGTAGTGAGATGCTCGCTCTCTCTCTCTCAAAAAAAAGCCATCCAAAATTCCCTGAAAACATAACCCGCATTTTATTCCCAGGTCAACTGTGCCTGAAGGTCAAGAGCGAGAAGCTACTATGCAACTGATTAAAAACTGAGAGGAAAAGCTTTCTAACTAGGGGCAAACAAGTCAGGATAGGTCATTGAAAAGGTGGTTAAATTAATTTCTTTGGGGATCTATGATTAAGACCTCACTTCCTTATTGTGAATTAGGCAAATTCTGTCAAGAAATCAAAAGCTGCAAAGCTCGGCATAGTGACACATGCCTGTAATCCTAGCCCTCAGAAGGCTGAGGCAGGAAGACAGGGACTAGCCTGTTTAAAACCAGATGGGGCCACAAAGTGAGCTTAAGGCCAGCCTGAACTGCATAGTAAGACTCTGTCTCAAAAAGACAAACCCCACCCCCAAACCGAAACAGTCTTTCAATGACTTAAGAGAGCCACAACTACTATACATTAAAGAATAGAGGAGCAAAGTAAAGCACTGTGCAAGACCGCATCACACCAACAGTATGACCTCCTGACCTCCTCACTGCTGTGACAGCAGCCCCTTTCTTTAGCCCAACTCCCCTTGTGAGGGCTTTGTGGGGTGACTCACCACAGGCTCCTCTCAGCCAGTGTGGACTGCAGGAAGAGCACAACCAAACACATGCTGATGGGCTAGGCCGTCACGGTAGTGGCAAAACTAAAACATTGTGGGTGCCAGGTGTGCTGTGAGGAGACCACCCTGTGCTTGCGTGTTGCAGGGGGGGGGGTGGTCACGGGACGGGACTCCCTGCAGCAGGCCCCCCTGGGGACTGGGACAGAGGGAACGTTCAAAGGAATACTCAATGCGCTGTCCATAAAACACACAAGGGCGGTCACCTGTGCACGTAATGAAGCTGGTGGATGGAGTCAATGGCCAGTACCATCTCGCCAACGTAGAACCTCGCCATGTCTTCTGGGAGTTTGTCTTCAAATTTACTGAGCAGGGTCAGCAAATCGCCACCCACGTAGTAATCCATGACCAGGTACTGTAGACCGGGACAAGGAGGAGACAGTACAACATCAGTTACCACTACACTCAACAAGTAAAGGCCAAACTTCCCTTAGGAGCCCTTTGATTCTCCAAGGCTAAACATGGCTACCCCAATGTACAACAACATTGCCACAACTTAAGTCACGCAAATGGCAGAGAATAAAAGATGCTACTTAATCATTAAACAACTGAAGGGTTGCAGTTGGAGAAAGCCCTCCAAAAGCTGGAGACTGAAAGAATATGATTTATTGTCCACCAAGTCCCATGGGTTTGGTCTGCCAGGCCCTGTAGCACAGCAGGTAGTGGGACAGGGAAGGTAGGTGGTAGTGTCCAACCACACAGAATAACAGCAGCCCCTGGTGGGAAAGACGGTGTCATCAGAGCGCTGACAGGGGCACACTTACGCCTCACTCTGCAGACCATCTCTAAAAGCCACAGTTTCTATAAAAACCAGATGGCTACTAGGCCGGCTCTGTGCCAGGTGCTAGAGACCTGGAGTTGCGACTATGCAAACCTTCTGTCTGAGGGCGGCTCAGGCTACTGAGGCCAGGTGCTGAGGAGGCCCCAGTGCACACATCTTACTGGTCAGAGGCCCAGGCTGGACAAAAGCACCACAGCTTGTGGCAATATGGCAGCTGATCTTGCATTGCTGGAGACCACTCCACCTCAGACACACCTGGGACAATGGAGAAGCACCTGCCCAATACTGATTTCCTTTTAAGACATAAAGATCCAGACCTTTATTCAACACAAGAAGAAAATACTACTACTTGGTTTACTGAGCTGGGGAGTGAGCTGGGTGTGATAGCATAGGCCTGTAGTTTTAGAAATCTGGAGGCTGAGGCAGGAAGAACACTGCAGAGTTCAAGGCCATTCTGGGCTACAGTGATTTCAAAGCCAGCCTGAGCTATACAGCAAAACCCTGTCTCTGAATGGATGGATGGATGGGTGGATGGATGGACGGACGGACGGACGGACGGACGGACGGACAGATGGATGGACAGATAGACGGATGACCTACAAGCAACCACAGCTACTGCCCACCAGGCTCTGTACCTTCAGGCTGTCTGTCCTGGGCCTATGGCTTCTGCCATTCCTTACACCAGCCCTCCCGTAGGACAGTCAAGATCTCCTTTTACGAGATAGCCTTGGTGATCAGCCCATGTCACCCAGCTAATCAATGACACAGCTGGATTGAGTTTCATCATAACACTGCTCTGGTCCTACCTGAGACAGGGAACCTCCCACCATGCTGCTGTCTGGGCCCAAGGAACCAGAAAAGCCTACATTGTGGGTTCGTTCTTTTTTTTGGTTTTGTTTTGTTTTATGGGTCTATTCTGAGAAGAACATCAACCAGTAATCGCTCGCCCTGCCTTCCAGACACCCTCCACTGCCCACTCCATCTGTGTTCTCTACTGTGAAGGGCAATGGGAACCCAGGGTAGGGTCTCAGGAGCCTGCTTTCCTGTCTTACATCCTATCCTACTCCTCCCACACAGCCTCTCCTGGACATTTTGCTGACTTGCTCACTCTTAGCAGTGAGCCAATGGGCACCCCGGGGAGCCAAGACCTGGATAACGGCAGGAGGCACACTCCTTATGAGCAGAGCTCACATCAGTGCAGGGAAGTGTACCATAGTATAAGCAGCAGCAGCAGCAGCAGCAGCAGCGAAAAGGGCCAGGAGGCTCTGGCTGACAGTGTGGCCAGGGGCTCCGAAAGACTGATCTGGGGGGGTGTGCCTGGGGGGAGGTGTTTAGCAGAGGCCTGAGAGGTGACTTTGTTCTAGGCAGGTAAAGAGAACACCAGGCAGTCACAGCCTGGTGTGTGGGGATGGATGCAAGCTCCACCCGACTGGCCTGATAGGGACCAGGAAGGTTGTAACACAGTCCAGACAGGGCAGGTTGCTGTGTGGAGGAGTGGCAGGAAGTGAGGACAGTGGGCAGACACTGAAGGGGCTCTGGAGAAGGAGAGGACAGCAGCTGTGGGGACACAAAGGAGGAGGGACCACGACAGCAAACAGCCTATGTCTCTAGCCCACAGAAAGCATCAGGCACACACCATGGGCCACACTTCTAGAAGTGAGGCCAATGGTTCCTGAGCCAACTTAGAAATTAACAAAAATAAACAAAAGCATCTTATGGAGTACTAATCTGACTATTAGAAAAGTAACTTATAAGAAATGTAAACTCAAGCATAGATTTTCTTATAGTAAGAATTATAGTGATTCCTGGGGGACAACCCACTCAGGAACCCCTCCTGTTTCTCTCTCAGACAGGAGTTTTCTTTCCCTTAATAAATCTATTCTGCTCATAAAAACAAAACAAAACAATGTTCAGAGTCAGCAAAACGTCCAGGAGAGGAAGTGATGACTTCCTCTCTGATGTACCGTAAGACTGAGTTAAGTCAATGAGGCAACACACTTTTAGTTAGTGGTGAAGTAGGTTTAATTTTTGTGACACTCCAACTTAGATGTCATTACAGAGATCACAGTACTGCCAGGCTTGGGGTGGTCAGAGGAATCCAAGGCTCAATGCCACGAGGGACACAGACACCAGTCTGCACTTGCACATGGGCCTCAGTCCACCCCAAACAACACATCAGGGGAAGGAATTCCCTGAACACACCTGTCTGCAGGGAGCAGGTCTGCTGCTCCCCTAGGGGACGCCCAACTACGTCCTAGAAAGCTTTGCCTTCTTCCTCCTATCCTCGATTTTCATCATTCTTTTCACTAGGCTACTCCAAAAACTCAAGCAACAGGCACCTTCCCTGACATGCCTAATTGGCATGCCTCAGCTTAGGATACACAGGCTAATGCCTGTTTAACACTTTATCTGGCAACACACTATGGTGATTCTAGAAAAATAATTGAAATAAACCAAAAGTACATCTTCCTCTGTACAGGCCCATGCTGGCCAGTGTTCTCTGGAAATCCATTCATTCTACCATAAAAGGAAACAAGCTGGAAGGGCAACTGAGTCTTCAGGGTACTTCTTGACCCAGGAAGTTGTGGGTTTCATGGACATGGCCCTGGGTTGTCTGCTATCTGCCAGGTAGACTTCAGATAGGGACCCTGGAACAGTGGTTGCTGTCTGTGTGAGGACCATAGGTATATGGCTGCACCTCTCTGTGTCCCAGACACTCCATTTATAAACGATAAAAAGCACAAGGGCCCAACTCACAGGCTCACGGGAAGACTGCCCAAGCCAAGCACAGGCCTGACATACTGCAAGTACTCAACAGACAACAGCCGCCCCTCTGCCAGAACCACTGTGTATAGCCTGAATTGTACATAAACAGTGTAACATACATTTTACACGTTTTACCAGATTTTTTTGTACTTTTTTTTTTCTTGGTACCAGAGATGGGACTCAGAACCTTGCACTTGCCAGGCAGGCTGAGCTATCTCCTCGGCCTGTTTTGTTGGGTTTTGAGACGAGGTCTTACTATGTTTGGCAGGCTGGTCTTGAACTCAAGATCCTCCCACATCAGAGGAGCTAGCATTATAGACATGTGTCAGCAAAATTCTTCTAGTTTTAAGAGATTATTCTGGGCCAAGGATGTAGTTCAGCAGCACAAGCACTTGCTTGTGCATGAGGACCACAGGTATATGGCTGTTTAACACTTTATCTGGCAACACACTATTGTGATTCTAGAAAAATAATTGAAATAAACCAAAAGTACATCTTCTTCTGTACAGGCCCATGCTGGCCAGCACAGCTACAAGGTCCTGAGTTCAATCTCAGGTACCAAGGAAAAAAAAAAAAAAAAAAAAAAAGAGAGAGAGAGAGTGATTATTCTAAAGTGAATAAAAGAAAGCTTACATTATTCTCTTCTTCATGAACAAATGGAATACATGACTAAGGAGCTTTGGGATGAAGAGGCTAAATTGGCCACTGTGGGAAAAGTGGAGCTGCATGTGGTGGTGTGTACCTATAAGCTTAGCACTCTGGAAGGCTGAGGCAGAAAGTCCAGCCTGGAAACTTCAAGACTTAGAGAGACCCTGCCTCAAAATAAAAGCAGCTAGGAACTATGCTTAATGCAAAGACCAAGGGTTCAAACTCTAGTAACTCAAAAATGAAAAACATCAGGGCTTCAGGTCTCCGCTTGGAGGTTGCAATGACAATGGTAGTCATACCATGCCTGACCACAGCTACAGAAACAGCACCTGGCAGAAATGAAACTGAGACTAGCTTCTCCAGTCCTCCTGGGGCATGTGCACCCACTGCTCTATGCTGAGGGCACTTTGAGGTTAGGAAATCCAGAACAATCTTCCAGAGGGAAAGCTCTGAGTGGGCTCAAGGACACAGTCTGCTCTACATGCACTCCTAAGCTGGCTGCCTGGAGTCCATGCTCAGCTCCACGCACATATGGGGACCACGGTGCTCACTGACCAAGGAAATAAAGAATAAGCAAATGATCAGAGCCACCAAAAACACAGTGAGATGGCCTGCAATGGCACCCTCAACAGGCGGCTGGGAGGCTGCTGGAGAAGCAGGCATGCACCCTGGGGCTGGAATACAGTCCATGTCCACAGCCGTTTCCTATTCTCTACCTGATTCATGTCAAGAGATGTTTCAAAGCTCCGGGCTACTTAAATGCAATATATCCAGAGAATGGTGGAACTGAGTAACCTAGTGACCAGAGGAGATGTGCAGACTTTGGTATCTGTGGCTATCAACCCTACTGCTCATTCTGACATCATAAGCCCCTGCTTCCGCTAGGCAGACACAAAAGTCTTAAAGGCAGCACAAAGGAGTGCAGGCTGAGGGAGGCCTGGGCAAACCTACCAGGTGGTTCTCATCCTGGAACGCGTAGTGCAGTGCCGTGATCCACTGGCAGTCGCCATTCACCAGCACATCACGCTCCTCGCGGAAACACGCAGTCTATGGGAGAGGAACAGCAGTTAGCTGTGTGTCTTGCAGGACGGCCTCAGTGCACCTGCTCCCCCATCTCCCACAGCTACACATGCCACTGCCCCCAGGGACCCCTACAGCAACGGAGAAGATGAGCATCTCGGTCCTTTTCCTCTCTGAGCCCGAGGTATAAGCAAAGGTCATCAAGAATGTACTAGTCCCGGGGCCGGCGAGATGGTTCAGTGGTCTAGAGTGCCTGCTTAGGAAGGCTCAGGCAACTGCGGGGACTGCAGTTCGATCCCCGGCACCACATGCTGCGCCAGCGCCATCACCAGGGCAGGCTGAGCCAGCCACAAAAAATGAATAAATAAAGAAACAAACAAACACAACAAGCAAACAAATAAATAAATAAATAAAATTAAAAAAAAAAAAAAAAAGAATGTACTAGTCCCTCCTGTCTCCAAGGGCCACATTTACACTCCACATGTGGGGTCAGTCATTCTCCTGAGTCGATTTAGCCACTGCTTCCCTAGGTTGGTCTTCTTTCAGGTCTCAGGGCGTGTGCCACAGCACAGCTACCTTGTCCTAAGCCTGTGATCTGAAGTAAGACTGATTCACAGGGAAAAGGGTGCCACTCTACCCACCATCAGCCAGAGAGGCTGATGGTTAAGAGGCTACCCGCGTGATCAAAGACAGATACAAGAATAGGGAGACAGTGTGCACTCCACTAGGCATGGGGAGCTCTGCGTAGGAAGACCTGTGACGCTACGCCCTGGAGCCTGCTTTTCTTGTTCTCACCAGAGTTTCCCATAATTTTTTCTTTTCAAAACTTATAAGACATTTCCCTTTTAAAACAAACATGCTTCAACCCCTGGCAACACATGTTGTGCTGGCCCAGCCCCCAGGGCGCACTGAGCTGGCCACCTAGAGTGCGCATGGTGGCATGCGCCTGTAATCTCAGCACTGGGTAGGCTGAAAACAGGAGATCACTATGAGTCCGAGCTGCATAGTGAGACTCTATACCAGATACATAAAAAAAAAAAGCATTCTAGACAAGGGGCAATAGGCAGCAGCTGACATCCACGTGTAACACAAGCAGCTCGGCTGCATCTTGACCTCTCTGGCCAATAGCCATCTGCCCCAGACCTGGGCAAGACTAGCTCAGATACCTAACCACCAGTGAGCCTGGCCTCCCGCCTACCAGCCAGCACACTGCCCACAATGAAATAGATACAGCACGGAGTACCCACTGCAGCCGCGGCTAGCCTGGAAGCCTCCAGGACATGGTTCTCCAGGGGACACACTCCATGCATCTGACCACTGCCCAGCAAGGTCAGAATACAGCTTAGTCTCAAGCAGGATGCCTTACATAGTCACCTAACGGAAATATATACACACATTACTCAGCAGTGTGTGTGTGGAGGGGGGCGGGGGTAGTGCTAGGGCGGCATGTTAAAACAGTGTTTCACCAGGTAGCCCAGGCTGGGCTTGAACTTTTCATCCTCCTGAGCGGTGGAATTATAGCTGTGCACTACTATGACCAGCTTCTAGTGTTTTAATGACCAAAAAAGTAAAATAATCCAGCCTGTTCTAAACACAATGAATACACACAATTTAGTGGCTTTTCTAGTCAAGTCTCTGTAACCTGTTTTTTATTTATTTTATTTAATTTTTGTCTTTTTGAGACAGAGCCTCATACTGTGCAGTTCAGGCTGGCCTTGAGCTCACTTTGTAGTCCAGGCTCGTCTTGAACTTGCAATGATCGTCCTGCCTCAGCCTCCCGAGTGCTGGGATTATAGGAATAAGCCACTACATCTGCCTAAACTTATTTTCATCTTTTTTTTTTTTTTGTAGTAGGCATCAAACTTGGACCTTACACTGAGACATCTTCCTGGCCCCTAACCTGTTTTTAAATAAAACTTTTTAGATATCAATACTATAAAATTTAATGGCTAAAATAAATTATTAAATAAAATTGAAAGCTAGTTAATTTATACCTAGCATTCTATATCGATACATATGATATAGACAGACTGACCAATCATGCAAACAACCCATTATATAAACTGTAGGGTCATAAGAATGACTGGCAGACACTCTAGACCTTTTCTAGAATGAAGTTAGTTGGACCTGTGTAACCAAATTTAGACTGTAGCAGCCAAGCTGCCTCTTAAGATCTGTTGGCTCCACATCAAATGCCTCAAATTCCGGGTTGGCAGACTAAGTGATATGGAAATGGGGAGAGGAGGGAAGACGACTCAGTGCCCCTGGGAGGTCATAGGATGCAGGAGGGACCCAGTTGCAGGGCTACCAGGAGACTGCAAGTCAGCCAACACACATCCACTTCTTAGGCAATAAATAGGTATAAGATGTGGTCCACAGCAGGAAAGAGGATACTGACACAGACAGGAAGAGCAAGCTCTAAGTAATTCAGATGTGAGTTTTAAGAGCAAAGCGGAGGCTGAGGGGAAAAGCTGCCATGTCCTCAGAGACCTGGCTCATGGCAATGGTATGTACCATTACCTGCAGGATGTGATGGATAGAACAGTCCTAGGAGAATGAGGCAGGAATCACGGAAAAGGAACAAGGAGGGGTGGGAAGCAGGGATGGGCAGAGGTGAGGCCAGGGTTCTGTGTGTGCTGCAGGGGTGGGGCTGGTAAGAACTAAGAAAGTGCACCAAGACTGTATTTCATGCAGGGACACTGCGTCTATGCAGGGCTTTGGCCCTGGACCTCAACTATGGCCTACACGCTCTGGATGCTATCTGCCTCTCAGCAGCCAGAACCCTACGATACACTGTGTGTAGCTGCTGTGGGAATGGCAGGTGCTGACAGGAAGCTGAGGGCCACTGCAGAGGTCCCATGTCTGGCAGGGGAGCCTGGGCAGCTGAGGAGGTGGCTGCCATTTTCCTCTTAACCCTGCTGCCATCTACTTATGCAACAGCCCAAACTCACCTCTGCTCTCTTAAGCATCTCCCACTTGTTAAGGATTTTCATTGCATAAATTCGCTCAGTGCTCTTCATTTTGACCACAGCAACCTGGAATACAAAGGTGAGTTTTACAGAAATGCAATTAATGGGACAAAAAGGTATCTTCAAACAGCTACAGCAAAACTCTAATTCTCTGGAAGCCCTGGAAAAGGAACTGTCCTATGAGTATAGGAACTTGACCTTTTCCCCTGGTATTGAGAATCAAACTCAGGACTTTGTGTTTTCTAGGTAGGGACTTATGCCATTGAGCTAAACCCCTGGCCCAGAAACTTGACTTAACCACTGCAACTCGACCCCAAGCTTCAATATTATGTGATGGGCACACAAGGTTCACTGTTCCCCACTTGGGACATCTAAAGATTCCCAGCGTGAACAAACCAACAGTTCTAAGAACGTGCCTGGGTCCTGGGCTTTCTTGCTGCACTCAGGGCCATGCACGTCCTGCCCAGGAGGCCATCTCCGCCTGTTGCTCCTTGCCTGCCTCTGCAGGACCAGCTGTTCACCCAGTCTGAACCACAGGGACAGTGAGCATGGTATGGGCCCTTGAGTATCCCAAATTTACTGCTTCAGGCCTCAGTTTTTACAACTATAAAAGGAAACAAGAGCAGGACTAGCCTCCTTGACTGCTGGGAGGAGGGGCAGAGTCACTGCGCAGCATGCTCAGGGCAGGGTCATTTAAGCTGTCAGCTGTCCTTTTAGGTGTGGCTCCTATGCCACCTTTGCCAGGAAGTCCTCTTAGGCTTTTAATTTCTGCCCAATCTTCCATAAGCTTTTTCTCTACCACCAGTCCAGCTGTGATGGTACACACACCATGGCACATTCTAACCCAGGCAGGGCCAAGTCCCCATCACAACCCTATAAACTCCCTCTGGGCTGTGACGCTGACTGTGTCCCTTTGTTAACCTGTGACAAGCAGCTGCCATGTCTCCTTGTACAGAGGCATGAATAGAATGCTAAAATCATGCCCCATCCTTACCTACCTTTCTAGCCACTGCACATCACACCAAGTCAAGGACTTGTGAGAGCTAACACAACCTGAGTCCTCTGATGCCAGCACCCTGACAAGTGATCACCTGTGCTTTCACATGGTCCCCAACAATCTGGGTAGGGCATGTTTAAAGTCTATACTTGGCAGCTATGGAGTCTGAGGCTTGGCAGGTTCAAATTACCTGTCAAGGAATGTACTGTCACTCACGGTCATGTGCTTTCAAACCCTATATTATAATGACTCAGGACACAGTATCACTGTCTGTGGGCAGCCCAGTCTGCTGAGAGACGGGGTCCCTGCCCTACCCCACAGTGTCCTGGGCAGCTCTGCTGACTGAAGTAAGTCCTCCTCTGGCCATCTCTAGACTCCTGTGGTGGTAGGTTTCTTCCACCCCGTTTTCCTAAATCTGAATAAAATGAAAGTGCCTACATTAAGGTGTGGCAAGTCCCTGGAAGAGAGTAAGAGCTCTGGAAGCAACGCCAGAGCTGACAACTTTTTCAGGAAAATACCGACATTTGAGTATGACTAGTGACACTCAGGGCTCTTGCTAGGGGCCTGATTCTTTCAAAAGGTTTATCAGGCACAAATTATTGCTAGAAAGCATGCACAGGTGGCTGAGAAAATACACAGAAGACAGGCACAGCTCGGTCAGTGGCTGAGTGCTTGGCTGGCCTTTCTAAGGCCTGGGGTCTAGCCCAGCACCATTAATAAAAACCTCCTGAAGCACTAAGGGCGAGGCCACTTCAGGGACTCAGATACAATTCTCCCCCATGCACAGTGAGGGACGGGTACAGAGACGGACACAGGCAGCCCGGCAAAAGGCAAGACCGGCCGCCTCTGCACCACTCATTCTATTCACGCAGTTGCTCTGCTCATCTGAAACTGTTTTTGAGCAAAGTCTTGCTGTTTTTAAAGTGACTTCAGAAGAAATAGCATGGCACAGTGGCCAGGCTTGTGGGTCCAGGCCAGCTCCACCCTTTTTGGGCCTTGCTCTTATAGCTGGCAGCAGATCAGGTGCAGCTCCACCACACGGCCCCCAGGCTGCGCCCAGACACAGAGGAACAACAGCAGTTTCTAAAACTCCCCTGCTGCAGGAGAGGGCAACGCCCCACATACCTGAGCCTTGTTTCAGTATTGAACTGGATGGTGTCTCCACCCTCAGAGGGCTCTGGGTGAGCAGCTCGTATCCTGCCCTGCACAAGCGGCGTACCCTGTTCTGACACACCAGTGCTGTCTTGCAGGCAGCCACCCGGAGTCCAAGTTTAGTGTGACCCTGGCACTCTCTGGCATGGCACTGAGACTAAACTCATTATTAACTACTACAAGAAAGGAGCTTGAAGGGTCCAAATATAATGAAATGATGTACAGGCTGGCAGACATAAGAGCTGGCAATTGTCCTAATTTGGCCAGGACACACTGTACACATGCGATGAAATATCACTGTGTCCCATAAGCATACACAATTATTATACTGTTGATAAAATATAACTCAGTTATGGGAACCCATCTGGGACTGCTCCTGCCTCTCCAGAGCTATTGCTATTCCACATTCCTATTCCCTATTAATTTTCTCTAATAAATTTTCCTACTCTAAAAGATATATATATATATATATATATATATATATAGTGATATATATCATATATAATTATATATAAGTAAACATTTATATATAAAATTTAGATATTTATCTCAGTCGTAACTGTATGAGAAGATACTTCTGCTCCCTGCACCAGGAGGTGTCATTTATCCAACTTGGGTACCTTGGAGGCAGGAAAACTGAGAGGAGCCTATTTTAGGGACATTATGACAGGAACTGTGCAGGAGGGTGACTGAGGGAGGACATGGCCACATCAGCACATGGGCCACAGGGCCATGGCAGGGTAGACATAGGACAGCAGCATACCAGCCAGGTAGGTGGAGGGGCTGGCAAGGGGCCCACAGGGACTTGAGGGGGCACTGGGCACCAAGATGATGTTAAGGCCACTGACAATCACCAGGAGGCACAGAGAACGGGGTACAGAAGTTGCAATGCCTGCACAGGTGGTGTGGACAGAGAGTGCCCTAAGGCAGTGAGGCCTGGGCAAGAAGGAAAGGCTCCTGTCCACCTGGGCGGTCCAGACACCAACCAGGGTCACTGTCTTTGAAACTCATACAAATTCAGTTCTGAATTAGGCTCTGTATCAAAGAAAAGCACTAAAAATAGCTATAAATTATTCTGGTAAAACAATTCTCCCTTTCTTCTTTCATTTTTCCTTTTCATTGTCACCTCCCACCTCCCTCTCCAAAATACCGTCTGGCCCACGTGCAGGGCAGCCTGGCCTTGCTGGCTGGTGCAGAGGGCAGGCAGGCCAAGTGTACACTGCAGGGTGGCTGCCTAGGTGGTATGCGGTGGTTGCGGAAGAGAAAGAAAAGAACATTCTAGGGCCAGAAACACCATGCCCTTTGGAGTACAGGTTACGTAAACAAGGACAGTCAAACCATGCTCAGATCTATGCATTTTACATGTAATATACTTCGGATTTTTTTGTTAGTTTGTTTTTATTTAAAAGCTTACTGTCCCAACCTCACCAGGTACTATTTTGCTACATAATCTAGGCACCAGTGGCCTTGAACTCACTGCAATCCTCCCGCCTCATCCACCATGCCTGGCTCTCTGCAGCTTTTAGAAAATACCACTCCATCTAACAATTAGGTGACAGATCTTTTTGAACGTATTTGTCTGAAATAACTATTTTTAGTCTCAACGACATTCAGAGCAACTCTCCAGTCACAAGCTCTCACTCTGCCTGTCTCTTCCCAACTGTGTCTTCTGGAATTTGCCATCTGAGCTCCCCAGGTGATGCCAATGTAAGGAGGGAGGGCTTGCTATTGAGGCCATTCAGGCAGATGAGCAAGGCAGGTCCCTTACCTCTCCAAAAGCACCTCTTCCAATCACTTTGATTATTTCAAAGTCTTCTCGATGAAGTTGCATTTCCTTCACCAGCTGTGTAAATGGTTTAGCTGCAAAGAGAAAACGTAAAAATAACAATTTATACAAATAAACTCATGCAATCCAAAAAACTTCACTGACTGAGGCATCCGACAGAGGTATTTTTATCTTACTTTATTTATTTATTTATTTTTGGAACAAAGACTCAAACTCAGGACCTCATGCTTGCCAGGCAGGCTCTGCTCCTTTAAGCTATATCCCTGGCCTGGTATACTTTTTCAAAAAGTTTACTTTTTAGCCAGGCATGGTGGCACACACCTGTAATCCCAGCTCTTGGGAGGCTGTAAACAGGCGGATCACTATGAGTCTAATCTAGTAGTGAGACCCTGAACATCCTGTAAACCCTTCCCTAAAATACAACTGCGTGTTCAAGACCAGCTTGGGCTACAAAAGTGAGTTCAAGGCCAGCCTGAACTGTGTAGTGAGATCCTGTCTCAAACAAGACAAAACAACAACAAAAAAGTTTACTTTTTAAAATATTTAACAGAAACACCTAAGAGCTGGCCAAATAGCTCAGCGGATTAAAGCACCTACAAGCAGGTGCAGGGACCTGCTGTGCCTGGGAGTGCTGAGACAGCAATTGAGACTGGGTGTGGTGTGGTGGTGCACACCTGTAACCCCAGCTCTTGGGAGGCTGTAAACAGGCAGATCACTATGAGTCTGATCTAGCAGTGAGACCCTGAACACCCTGTAAACCCTTCCCTAAAATACAAAAATAGAAACTCCTGGAAGTCTGTTCACACACTCATTAATATGAGTGTTTTATCATCAGTTAGGCTTCACTGTCTACTGTAACACGTACCATCAACATAAACATTTCTCAGTAAAAATCTTTTCATCTTCCTAGTTAAAGCAAAGATTCACCACCAAGTGAGCAAACTGAATCAGCAGTCCTCCTTTGTGCTGAGCCCCAGGGCAGCTGGAAAAGCACAGGCACCCCCACCCTCTAGGACAACCAGGCTCAAAGGTACTGGCAGCAACCCCGGCTCCCTCAGGGTGCTGGGTAGGCCACAAGGCACTTCAGGCTATAAGGACACTGGCCACATACTTGCCACACCAACTCCAGAAGAGCAAGACGACTACCAGCCACATGCCACCAGTGAGGACTCTGAGCCAGGTTCTGTGCATGGCTTGGTGGGTTGCAGAGTAATTTTTATTTCAAAACAAGGTCTTTACTGCCTAATAACCAATTTAAGATGAGGTAAACGTAGTGGAACACAGAAGGCTCTAAATGCAACTAGGCTGGCACTTTCTTTTTTAGTGGGTTTGGTGGTACTAGGTGTATTGATGGACCTTCACACTGAGCTGCATACCCAGTTTATTTCATCTTTTACCTTGGATAGGTCCTTGTTATAGACCCAACATGGACTCAAACTTGGGACCCTGCAGCTTTAGGCTCCCAGAATGCTGAGGTCATAATTATATGCCTCCATACCCAGAAAGATGTAGACACAGAGACAGCAGGCACAAAAAGCCATGTGAAAATGGGGCAAAAGCTGGAGGCAGCCAGCCAATTAGTGCCAAGAACTTCTGGTGCAGAAGGGGAAGGATTCTCCCCATGTTCTTGGGGGAAGCACATCCTGCCCACACCTTGACTTTGGCTTTGTACCCTTCAACACCATAAATGCACCCAAGTTCTGGTCACCTATGGCAGTGGTTCCAGGAACTCCTAGGAGAGGGGAGGTAATTTCTTCCTAGGACCACAGATCAAGTGGCAATGGCAGGTGTGGCCCTGTACCTAGACCACCATCCTTGTTGTCCATGCTCTCACTCACCAGTCTGCAAATGCTGGCAAGCCCCTGCTATTCTATCTTTATTTTCACCTTCAGGCCCAAATCTATCCTGCATAGCTTGTCTTAGGAAATATTATCACTGGACAAAGGAGGCCAGAGTGTATTATCTTTTTACAATGTGTATGTATCTGCAAATAGTTCCCCCCAAATGTGCAATCTGACATTTCCTGGGCTTTTAGTTGAGGTCCACATTATTCATCTAACTCTACATACTTGTTCTCCTTAGACAGTTGCTTAAGGGTTGGGATTTAGCTCAGTAGCACAGCAATTGCCTAGCAAGTGTAAGGCCCTAGGTTCAGACTTCAGCACCAGAAAGTTAAAATTAAAACAAAACAAATCCCAAAAGCAACTGTTCAATAAACTAATAGGGCTGATCACTATGCTCAGTATCCTGCCACGGGCAGCAAGAACAGCTGAAGGTCCCTGGGGCCCATCACATGGGCGCTCATTGTAGCCATGGACTCTACTAGCAAAGAGCTGAACGAAAAGAACACACAAGGCTGGATTATTTAAAATTTTAAACAAAGAGGTCAAGAACTTAAACAGTTCATATATATATTTAGTACAGGATCTACAGGGTCTCACTATACAGATTGGACTCATTTGATACTCCTGTTTTCGGCTACCAAGCACTGGGATTACAGATCTGTGCCACCACACCCAGTGTCAACTGCTGTCTCAGCATGCCCTAGGGGTGGGGCTGGCACAGCACACCAGGAACTGAACCCTGATCCCTGCGTCTGCCTAAGCAGGCACTTTAATCCGCTGAGCTATCTGGCCAATCCCCATTTTTTTTTTTTTCTTTCAAGCATTACCAAAAAGAACCATTCCCAAAATTCTTAAAGAAAATGTCTTTTAAACACCCAGTAAAGACAACAACCCTCTGGCTTGGGAATTACCCTATCCTATGCTTTTTATTCTGGGACAAAGTCTTACTAGATTATTCAGGTTAATCTCAAACTCCAGTAACTGAATTGCAGATCTGTACCACCACTTAAGTTTCCTGGTATCTTTTCTGGGAGTCAAATGGAACCTTTCGTTTCACAGTGGAGAAGTAAGAGTCGTAAGAAATCTGATTTATTCTATTTGCCACCAGAAGAGTGAGTTTAGGAAAAAAGACACCAACCCATCATGCCAGACAAGCTGTATGATGCCACAGCATATCGAAGTGCACTGTGGATGGCAGCACCCACGACTCTTCCTTGACCTTCCGAAACGCAGGCCCCAGTGCCTACCCCGACATTCTGCTGCCCTGCTCCTTGACTCCTGGAAGGCTGACATTCTCCACAGCCAGCTGTATGTCCCAGCTGTGCTAATTATCTCTTCACAACATTTGCCACCTCCCACTCGTACCACTGCTTTATTTTGGCTATGTCAGACATAATAGCTAAGAATGTCACTGCTCCACACTGTGGCCACTTTTCATCTCAATTACACTCACTTTTCATTTTATAGAAATTTACTTTCTGTTGAGTTGCTTCCTTTTTCCTTTGTCATTTTATTAAGGCTTAGAAAATTATCAGCCCTTGGAAGAGCTGATATTCAATCTTATTTCCTGCTAAAGGGCTTTTTAAATACTTAACCCTGCATGCTAAGAGTACTTTGTAGTGGGATGTGAAGTGCTAACCTTAATTCCAAGTTTCAACCATTCTTGTGTATTCAAGTAGTCAAGAAACTGTCCTAATTCTGCTTGTCCCTTTTTACTTGGGCAAGACAAGACCACACCCACCACAGGTGGGTCCTAACGGAGCTGCTAGTTTCTAGCAGTACCAACTCAGAAGTCGCTTGCTTTCCTGTGACTAGACTCCCTATCCATAAACAGCAAAAGCACTTCCCACTGCTTGGGATCTCAGGCAGTTACGTTAAGCTAGTCAGGACAGGGAAACCAGCCTATACCAGCTCCTCAACCTCAAACTTCCTTTTCATCTCCTCTTTCCACATTAATTGCCCCAATGCTACCTGATCCTCTCCTTGTCAAACCTGCTCCTATACTTGGACAAAAAAAAATTGTTGCCTATGCATTTTAACAGTCCTGCATGAGTGTCCCTGAAATACGTGGCTGTGGATTTCTCAGAGCCACTCTGATAAACATGGAAAGTGGGAGACATCTTCCCAAGTAAACCGTGGCAAGACGAAGAAACTACAAAAATCAAGCAACAGGAAGTCAACAAAATGAAAGCTGCCTTATAAACATAAAAGGCCCCAACAAGACTGAAAAGTCTAAGGACAAACGTTTTTCAAACATGCCTGAGGCTAGAGTAATAGCACTGTACTAGAGTTTAAAACTCAGGACTGCCATAACCAGAAGAAACAGTCTAATCTCAGTGGCAGACCAGCACATAGCCAACGCAGAGCAGGGGACAAGGGCTACATCCCCAGCCCTCAGTAAGCCAGGTGTGCTGCTGCAACCCAGCACTGAGGAAGCCTGGCATGGGAGGTTTGCGATTAATTGGGCAACTAAGTGAGAACTTGTTTCAAAAAATAAAAATGGGGCTGGGGATATAGTTCAGCAGTAGTGTTCCTAGTTTCCATCTCCAGTACCACTGTATGTTTTAAGTCACAGTTACTGCTTAAGAGTCCAAGAGAGTAGAGATTATGATTCTTCTGTTGTCTTATATTTTCAAAAAAGAAAAGAAAAAAAAAAAAAACACGGATCATTTGAGAAAAAGCAGCTTATAAAAAAAGGAAAAAGAAAGAAAAAGCAGCTTACGTGAGGCGGGGCGACAGGAGGGCTGGGTAGGAGAAGCCATTTTGCAAGCAACTGAAGACAGTGTGTGGGGAGAAGCAGAGCCTCAGCTTCCTAAAAAGCCCCTTTCCAGTCTGTCAGTGTAACTCTATGGCCTCAGTCCAGAGTCTGGGATGGACTCTGGTATACAAACTGTTACAGAGCAAGTCTTATGAATTAGACCCCTGGGGTGCAACAGTTTGTCACATACTCTTACAACATTTGGACACAAAGCAAAACCAAAAAGAACCAAAAAATCTTTAGGGATTCATTTCAAATCTCACTTCTATTGTTACTAATTCTAATTTATAAATAAGCAAATAAAGGCTAAGTAACATATAAAAATCACTTCTGCTAAGATTATCTTAGAAGACAAATAATTGTGGCTAACTTGAAAAAACTGACCAGCTGTAATAGGGGACATGCTAGTGGGCTTTCATGGTGACTGTGAACTAAAGATCACAGAATATGACCAGATGTGAACTTTACAAAGAATATAACGAACTCTCTTTATATTCTGTCAATAGATAAGAATGCTTGGGGTCAGCAAACATCCACTGAGAATCTTGGGTGCCAACAACACCCCTGCCTGCAGCCTCACCCCTGGCAACAGGGAGCCTTCTGAGACACCACCAAGTGTTTGTACATCACAAAGCCACATCTTCATGGCTAACCCTGCCCAGCACCAACTGCTCTCCAGGCACTGGTACAGTGGGGCAACCGAGGAAACGGAGCCACTGTCCTGGTGCCAAGAGTCAGAGTACCAACATCACAGAGTCCCATACTCCACAGGGAGTCCTGTGTTTTTTCTTAAGGTAAGAAAGTACTGTACATTTTAGGATGTTTTCCACCCAAAACAAGGCTTAATAATGCTTCATACTTCACATAGCTAAACTCTGATTAGGAGAAGTACTCTTTTCATCTTGAGGTTCTCCCATAACCAGATCCACTGAGCTTCTCTGGATGCATAAAGGTAATAAATTCATCAGTCAGGAATCACCACTGGCAAACATGGCTCCAACTGCCAAGGACAAGTGTTTGCTTTAACAGGAAAAACCTTGCCAGGAAGGACTGGGGATGGATCTCTGGCTGAGAACCATTGTGAAAGGAGAAACTAATGACCCGCACCCCTGCATGTTTACCAAGAGAGGAAATAAGATCAGATTAGCTGGATGAGGGGTCAGGAAGGACAGCTGTGTCCAGGGCAGCAGCCCCAGGAAGGCAGGGGTGTCCCACTTCATCCTCCCAGTCCAGCCGTCGCCTAACAGGCTCTCTCTAGACCCCAGCCAGCCCTCCTCCCAGCCCACTGTGCTCTGCTGTGCAGGCCTCAGCTCTCAGTGCCCATGAGCAGTCAATACATTTGGAACTGGAAGCAATCTCATACATTCACCAGAAGAAACAGAAGTAGCAGGGGCCAAGGACATGCAGAGGACATACAGGACAGGGCCGGATCCACTCTGTGCCCCCTGCTCCAGAGAGCACTTCTCCTTTCACTCTGGTCCTTTTGGGAGACAGTTGGCTGCAGGTGCCGGGGGAGGAACTGCATAGCTAACTAGGGCATGACTGGCTCCCAGAGGCACCTACAGAAGGCACAGTGGGCCCACCGCAATGACAGGCAGCTTGGTGCTGTGTGCAGTCCTCTCCGAGGGGCAAGACGACAGCAGAACAGAGTGGGCTGGCTCACTCTGCTGAGGGCAGGGGTCAGGCTCTGGCCAGGCTGCAGGGTAGAGTAGGCACTGGCACAGTCCTGGCAGAGTGAATGTGCAACCACCCATCAGAGTTTGTGGAAGGTGTGCTCACTTAGGCCTAGCCGCACGCAGGCAGGGCTCTGGGTGAACACACGCAACCTGCACCAGATAGATGAGGAACCTTCAACGCTTACAGAGAAGAGCTCAACCGAGGCAACTCCAGGGCACAGACAGGAAGGAGGAAGGAGGAAGGAGGCTCTAACTAGTCACAGCCTGGGCAGTAGAAGTCCTAGTGTCCAGGGTGGAGAACGGGTGAGGTACTTGCTGAATCAACATCACAGTAGGAAGCCCTCATTTCAACCAGAAGACTGGCCTGCACCCTCGGCAACCTTGCAGGCCGCCAGTTCCTTGAGTAACTTGGGCCAGCTACATGGCCTTCGCCCCAGCTTTCACCCGACATTAGGTTTCACTTCTCCATTCATTCCTGTTTGGTTGGACACAGTCATTTCTGACATAAAATCCCACCACCTCACCACCTAAGTGACTTGGCAGCCTTCTGCCTTCCGTCTATGGGTGGTCAGCCCCATGGAAGATCCCACTTAAAGAAGCAGTTATGCCCTGGCAGTATGCCATCAAAGCCACACAAGCACTGCCTTTGGTAGTGGGGGGTCCAAGGCAAAGAGTCTATATGCAGCCAGCAAGCACAAAATGTGAAGCCAGGTGACAGAATACACTTTTCAGTTCACCCAACTCCAGGGCAGGACAGCCACTCAATGGCAGAGCACTTCCCCAACTGTGAGATGGAATGGCACCATGTGTCCAATCACACAAATGCAGCAAGCCTTCATCACCAAGCTCGTGGTCTGCTTGGTGGTATACCATAAGATGGCCAGGGTCCCCGCCATTTCTTCTATGAGGCGTTTAGCAACCTGTCTATGTATGTTCTAAGTCTAAAGAGGAAAGTCAGCCAGGTGTGGTAGGTGGTACATGACAAAATCCTACCACTCTGGGAGGTTAATGCAGAATTTCAAACTCAGCCTGGCCTTGAGCAACTTTAAAAGAATTCTTTCTCAAAATTTAAAAATAAAAACTAAGACAGAGCTGGGGATGCAGCTCAGTGCAAAAGCCCTGCGTCTTGCATATACACGCATACGAAAAAATCAGAAGTAGAGAATAAATACCTGTTATCAATTCAGAGAAGGTTAAAATCAAGATAGTGTCCTATAATGATGACAGAGAATCTTTCCGACTTTTCAATGATAACAAACAGCTGGCTAAAGCACGTGTGCCATAAGTTCACCACCCCTGTTCTATACTGTGACACCCGGGTTCCCCTAGTGAGTTCCCAGCAGTCTCTGCAGGGAACATGCAAGGTGTAGAGTTGAAAATTAGGCTGTTCCACTTTGGCCCTCCCTTCTTGGTTGCCAAGGCCCGATGGCTACCCAGTCAGCTGACCAAGTAACATGCATCAGGCCTACTCCAGGCCCACTGCCCTAGGGCCCAGCTAGGGCTTCAGCAGCCTTTGCTGTCCTGACGTGCTCACATCTGGGGGGCCCTGGAAGGAAACAGAGCTGTCCCAGACCACCACAACACAGAGCCCCTGCAATGGGTTAGACAGCCCAAACTCTCAGAGGTCTGTTCCTGTCCTAAAGACAGGAACAACAACATATACTCAAGAAGTCCCTAGAGTACTCACGATACCCATAAAGAGCCCAGCCTTGTGTGGGCAACAGGTAGAAGGCCCTCCTCACAGCAACTGACAGTGTTACTGGGGGACATCAGTTATGTCACTGTGCCTGTGTCACATCTAACAGCGCACAGTCAGGCTGTGGTGCCAAGCATATTCTAGAACCCAGAAGATTCACTGAGAAGCTGCCTTGTTATCAGTGAGCTCTGCCAGGCAAGGTCCACATCTAAGCAGCATAACTGCCCCAAAGCAGCCCTGTAGGCCAAGTCCCCAGACAGGCCCCACAAGACCCCTGAGTCAGCTCCTCTGAGGAACAGGCCTCAAGCAGCAGGCCGCCAGGGAACAGGATAACAGAGTCCCATCCTGTACACCTGCTCTCACATCACTGTGCCAGGGGAAGAGGTGCCCCAGACTAGGGCCTGCACATAAGTATCTGAGTGCAGCGGTGACACGGTGCTTTGGGGTCCCTGAACGCATGGAGGGAGCAGCAACCTACCACCTCCACATTTCCACATCGATGGTTGCTTCCCTTCAGGTGCACCAGCTCAAGAATGTCTCCATGAACTAAGAATCTGAAAGGTCACTAAACGCCTAACTTGTGCGTAGCCATCAACATCCCGTCTTGTCCAAGGCGTCTCCTTTCAGCGAGAAAGCAGCAAAGCACAGTCACAGAAAGTGCAGAAACCTGGCCTTACTGCTTGGGGGAAAAGGGACAAAAGCCTTTGGAAAACAAGCAAATTTTTTTTTCCTCTCATAAAAATAGACTTTAAAGTAAAAGCTTGAATTCTCTACTTTGCTTTTTTGGCCTTATTTTGAGAGAACAAGCCCAGGACAAAGCCTTGGTAGTGCCTGAAACAGGAAAAAACATTCCCAGCACCCCTGCCTCCCACGTCTACTCCCACCCCGCAGCAGGCGCACCTCACACTGGCATGGCCCTGCTCCCCTGCAACCTCCCAGGGGCCACACGGACTCCGAGGCGTGCAGCCTCCAGACCTAAGAGCTACTGCGATTCCCAGGTCCATTTCTTCTGCTCAAGCTTTCAGAAAGAAGAAAAGTCCACCCACAGAATGGAGATTTGGTAAATGTTTCTCCTTCCCCACAGACACCATCACAACTTCCTGTTCCTTTCAACACTTCATTTCTTACAGTTTTTCTATCCTCTGTGCAGCTTTTCTCCGAAGCATCCATTGCCTTACCCCCTTTCACTTATTGTCCTTCAAATGCAACAATTCTGAAGAAATTTCATTGGTCATCTGGAATCACTCATCATGAGGGTAAAGTCAAAACATCCCAGCTCTCGGGCAGAAAGAGGCTGAGGTGTGCCAGGCTGCAGTCCTCTGCTACATACCAGCCATTTCAGACCATAGATACTAACTAGTTGGCAAGTCAGCTTTTGCCACAAACAGTATCATCTAAGAGGACCCAAGGGCAGAGAGCACAGGCCTGGCTTTGTTCTCTTTCAACTGTGGGAGGGCCCTGCCCTCCCCATCTGGTCCACTGCAGATTCCATGTGGCCCAGGTCTGCTGAGCCCCTCACTGGGTGCTCCCTGCAGCCTCTGTGGAAGGTGGCGAACAGACCATGCACAGAGGCCAGAGCAAGGAGAGTTTTGAGAAAGATGTCCCCCTGTCTGTGTGACTTTCGTGGTACAAGAAGTCACTGCTTTACTTCAATAAAGCAGTTAAAAAAAAAAAAAAAAAGAGAAACGAAATCTGTTGTGAAGGTACACGGGCAGGACATTACCATTTTTAAAAGGAGTGTGGAGGACTGAGACAGAAGAGAAAATGAAGACAGAGCTTATCAGACCAGCCCTGGAGGCTAGCTTCATACAAGCAAGAGAGCAGCATGTGTGGACACCCACAGATGGTGCAGAGAGGCACACGTGTAGTCACCAACATGGGAACCACCAGCATCTGAAAGAACACACTGCAGGCTCAGGCTGCAGAGAAAGCCAGCAGGGAAGGCAGGGCAGCTCACACTGGGGCAGCTCCCACAGTTCGGAAGCAACAGGTCTGCACAGGAGTGTGGGGCTGTGTCCGCCAGATATGTGCTTAGGTGGAACAGAAGAAAAGTGCTAGGAACTGCAGCCGAGCCTAGAATGCTGGCAGTCACTAATACGAGTCAGCAGGGGCCTGGAAGCCCTCCGTTTAGAGTCTAGAATAGCGACAGTTGGGGCCGGAGAGATAGCTCAGTAGTCTAAGGCACCTGCTTAGGCAAGCTTAGGGAACTGCAGGGACCAAGGTTCAATCCCTGGCACCACATGCTGCACCAGCCCCACCCTTAGGGCAGGCTGAACCAGCCATAACATAGGTAAATAAAGTTTTAAAATTTTTTTTAAAAAATAGAATAGCGATAGTAAACCTTTTAGAGCTTTTAATAGCAAACAGCCAATTGTGGCACATGTGCCATATGTTCACCACCACTGGTCTAAAATACGTCATGATCTACTTAGTAAACAAATTCTCTGGACACCTACTATTTGCCAGGAACTGTTCTAGGCAAGAAGGATAGACAACGGAAGTCCTCCCTTCAAATAGCCTACATTTTAGCAAAGACAGAAAAGGAACAGTAACTAAAGAATAAACAGATTACATAGAAAACAGTGAGGCTGTGGACAAGGAAATGTTGGCAGAAAGGAAGGGAGGAGTGAGGCAAGTCAGACCCAGCTGCACCTGGAAGGCAGACAGGATGATTCTCTGATAGCCTTAGCCACACACAGGCACTATCCAGCATGCCCTGGGAGAGCAGGGAGTGGCCTCCTCTTGCTCTCGGTCCTGGGATACTTAGGGACCAAGAAGTCAGTTGATGCAAGAGGGCCCAAGGGCTGGGCAAGGTGGGTAAGAAAGGCGACGGAAGATCAAGAGTCACCTACTGGGCTCTGCCATGAAGCCTTCACAAAAGCCTGTTTTGAGGTGGTGAAAGATGAAAATCTGATCAGGCTTAGTTTGAGATCAAAAAGAGGGATGGAGGCAGCAAAGACAGCTAACCTTGAAGAATTTTACTGCAAAATACAAAGCTGGGCATGGTGGCACACAACTGTGATCTCAGAAACGGGGAAGCCGAAGAAGGAACATCTCAAATTTCAGCCCAGCCTTACCCTGTCTCAAGAAGTAAAAAGGGCTGGGGATGTAGCTCAATGCAAAGGCCCCAGGGTTCAATCCTCAGTAACACAAAGAAAAGTATAAATGAATGAGTAAACAAACACAACCACCCAATAAAGTCAGCCAGGTGTGATGTCACAGGCCTATAATTCCAGCTACTCAGGAGGCTGAGGTAGGAAGATCACAAGTTCAAGGTCACCAGAGGCAACTTAACCAGACTTTGCTGACTGAAAATAAAAAAAGGATAGAGATATAACTCAGTGCTGCCTGGGTTCAATCTCTAACACAGCAAAAAAATACAAACAAGAAAGTGGGAGAGGATAGGATGTAGCTCAGTAGCAGAGCACATGCCTAGCATGCACAATATCCTTGACACTACAATAAAACAAAAAATTCCCACAAAGTGTGGGTCATACACTTGAAAACATTTTCACTAAATGTTTAGTTTAAAAATCAAAGCACACATCTTGGAAAAGGGGTAAAATCAGTCCACTGTAAATCCATGCTAATATCACACCAGCCTACTTGTACACACATGGATGCACTATATTTTCCCAAAAATAAGACCTAACCAGAAAATAAACCCTAGCATGATTTTTCAAGATGTTTACAGGCCTCTACTCCAAAAATAAGGGGACTTTAGGGACTTACTGTATTTGTAAATATCTGAGCTGAGTGGGCACCTGTAGACAAGAGGCAAACACTTATGTAAACATATGAACTCAGACTTACTGCTAAGTGGCCAAACAGAGTGAGAGAACACATGAATAATGTGCGGACCATCATGCTTAGCTGTCAACATTTTTGTTGCCACTCCATCCCAAAGAAGCCTTCAACTAACACTGGACTTAATAAAAACTGTGAAGCCTGCCCTAAAAGAAGCCATGAGGTGGGTGAAGAATCCATGGGATGGAATCACAGACAGCTACGTCACCAATGGAGAACCAGTGCCCATACGAGGAGAGCTCTGTGGCTGGACAGGAGAGATGGGGGCCAATGGCTCTGCAGGACAAGGAGTTGCAAGAAATTCAGGCTTATATTAGGGGTTTGGAAAGTTGCAGTGAAGAAAACAACATGACTGTACATCAATAAATGTAAATTTTACATATGAAAATAATGTAGACTGTACATTAAAAAAAGACACCGCCTGAAAATATCCTCTGTTGCATCTTTTGAAGCCACAATTAATATAAGACCCAGATTTACTTTGGGGAAATAGAGTGAGAGACTGCATGGCCCATAGGCTGTAGATGAGAAGTTCATTTCCCCTGATGCAGATGCTGCCAGTAAATCGTAACACTGAACTCTAGGTTATAAAGCAAACACTCCAAGCTGCCTGAAGCCACCAAGAGAACACAGCTGCTCCTCACAGAGCACATGAGCGGCATGTGCTCTGCCTCTGCCTCCTGCAGTGGCCGGCATCTCTCTTGGCACCCACCTGCGCTCCCCAGAGAACTGTCTGCTTCCAAAGCCCAAATAAAGCAGCAACACAGAGACAGGGTTAATTTTTTTCCTCCTTTTAGTTCAAATTAGCGATTTTATGCTCTGGTTTTCCTTCCATTTGTATTGATACTTCTTTATTGGATTTTGAGTAAAAACCTTAGTTTTGATAAAAAAAAAAATATGTTCAAGAACATATACAGTTTTTTAAGCCAACACTAGGATTATACACATCTACTCTGGTAACATACAAGTCTCACAGTATGCTGCAGACATGGTTTGTGCCCTGTGTCTGGCCTCCCACTAGTTCAGCAAGACAGAATGAGGCCTCTCTGGAGATGACCTCTTAACTCTGTATCTAGTCAGTAAACTAGGTATCTGGGTGTGTTGGTGTGTTAATCTTCTCATACTGTTAAGTTACTTTAAATACAAAAGGCATCAGATGCTTCCTAAGATGTGCAGGGCAGGCCCCAGCATGCTGACAGCACTAAAGATACCACCCAGCTCTAAGGAAGCAGTTGGGAAATGAGCTTAGCTGCTGTGCTACCCCAGGATGAGAAATCCAGAGCAAGCACCTCACTCACCCCCAGCACCAGGCCTGGCGTCCCAAGCACACACAAAGCCCCCCACCCCAACAGGGTGGGCCTGCCAGCACACGAAGGAGGGTGGACAGCAAGGAAGGGAACTGTCTGCACCCCTTCCAAGGCCGAGGTGCACAAGGCCCACTGGATGGAGAACAACAAGGGGCTCCAGCCACTGGCTGCGGGACATCAGTGCAGAGCCAGGCCGGCGTCCTCTTTTGAGACTTCTCACCCATCTCTAAATGACAGTGATTGCAGGACACTGGATAATCTAAAGAAAGTGCAGCCTGGCGTGGTGGCGCATACCTATAATCCCAGCACTTAGGAGGCTGAGGCAGGGGGATCAGTGAGAGTTCGAGACCAGCCTGGGCTACAAAAGTCAGTTCAAGGCCAGGCTGAACTACATAGTGAGACCCTGTCTCAAAAAGACAAAGACAAAAGAGGAGGAAGAGGAGGAGGAGGAGGAGGAGGAGGAGGAGGAAGAGGAGGAGGAGGAGGACGACGACGACGACGACGACGACGACGACGACGACGACGACGACGACGACGACGACGACGTGGTGGTGGTGGCGGTGGAAAAAAGCATATGGGAAAGTCAAAGTCTGCAAAACCATCAGCCAACTGAGATCAAAGGTCTTAGTACTCAACAAACGCAGGTATTTAACAGCCAACTGCAAAACCCACTAACCTGCTCGCTTTGACTCAAACTGACAGTCCTTCATAGACCCCAAAATGCAGGCCCTTACTGAATACTCTCAATTTGCTTCTGACTCCCTTGGAGCCCAAATATTTGATAAATGTTACATCTACTCCACTGCTAACAACAGCTACCACTTCCCAAACATTTACATAAGTGTCAACAATGCCACCTAATCTCCAAAAGTGCAAGATAATGCTATCCCCCTGCGAAGAAAGAAAACTGAGGAAACACAAGGTGCAGATCACAAAGCTGAATTTCATTTTAATCCTCTATCTTTCTTTCCTAAATATGTGAGTTTCTTGTTTCTTATAACATTAGAAGTTTCCATTTTAAAACCCAGAGGAAAGATAGCTCAGCGGGGACTAAAGCATCTGCTTAGGCAGGTGCCAGGGTTCAATCCTGGTTCGATTCCAGGGCACAGTGAGACGGCAACTGAGACTGGGGCATGGTGGTGTGTGCCTGTAATCCCAGCGCTTGTGAGGCTGAAAACAGGAGGATCACTATGAGTCTGATCTGTGTAGTGAGACCCTGCAGACTTTGTACTAAAAATACATAAAAAATAAAAAATAAAACCCAGAGGAAATTTTTCCTTCCTTTTCTTTTATTACTAAGTTAATCATGTAGTAGGCAATACATTAGCAAACATTTTCTGCACCACAGCTGTGAATTCAGAGAAGTCCATTTTTTTTCTCACTGTAAGGACTGCCGCTAACTTCTCGAAGAGCCTGTCTTCCTTCAGCAAACTGGCAGCTAACGTAGCAGCCCGCATCCTTCTGGGAGGGCAAGGTGCAGCTCTCAGACTCTGTGAAAGCTGGTATTCAGGAAACCATCTTTCCTGTCCTCTACACACAGCAACTGTCACCCTTCCCTTCCCACAGGTGTACAATCCTGCACAGGATCGTAGGCTGGCACAGGTGTGCCCTGTAACCCAGGACCACCCCAGGAGAAAGGAGCTAGATGTCTACCAAGAAGACAAGCACCAGGATGCTCAAGCAGCTCTACCCCAAGACTAAAGACAGAAGACAACCCAGGTGTTCACCAACAAGACTAGGGACCAGTCTGCCAGCAGCCATGCAATCTCCATTACTGCTCCCCACAAATAGGAATGATATACTGTAGCACACAACACTGATGAAACCACACACAGAACACTGAATCTACCATATGAAGCTCAGAAGCAGGAAACCCCAAAATAACAGGCAAAGACAATCTCTTCAATAAAGGTACTTGAGAGAACCGGATAGTCACATGCTAGATAAATATGGACCTTACTTTATCACATTTTCTAAAAATATTAATTCTGGCTGGCTGTGGCTCAGTAGTAGAGCACCTGCCTAGCATATATAAGGCCATGGGTCAATCCACAGTACCACTCCTTAGAAAAAGAGAAAACTACATATAAATACCTAACATCAGAGCTGAAATTATAAAACACTTAGAAGAAAGCATCACTACAAATCTGTGTGACCTTAAATTGGGTGATAGATTTAAATATGACAACAAAAAACCCAGACTTCATCAAAATTAAAGCAGTAGAGGCCGGTGAGATAGCTCGGCAATTTAAAGTGCCTGCTTAGGTAAGCTTAGGCACCACAGTTCGATCCCCGGCACCACATGCTGTGCAGCCAAACTGGCCAAAAAAATAAAACCACTAAAGCAGCAGCTGGAGCTGGCGGCACACCCTGTAATCCCAGCATCTGGAAGGCTGAGACAAATCATCACGAGTCTTGAGACCAGCCTGGGCTACAAGAGTCTGCAAAACAGATAACAACAACAACAACAACAAAACAACTGAAGTATTTGTGCTTTTGAACTAAAAACACTGAACATGAACAAAACTTTAAAAAACACTATTAAGAAGGTATAAAAACAATCACCAAAAAACAAACAAACAAACAAAAAAACCAAACAGGCACACCTAACCTGTGCTAAGGTCACAACATGGAAAAAGGAGAAGGGTAGCCTCAGAGTCCACTGGGTATCGGATCTAGTCATTTACTTAAAGTTCTCCTGAAATGAAGCACAGCCAGAGCAGGCCAAGAGCAGCCCGGGATTTCGCCCCAGCAAAGCACCATGTGGCTAGCTTCTTCCTTAGCACTGCTAAATTATGAGGAGCATGAGTGTGAGTTCCACCTGGATGATTTAGAGCTTTCCAAAGAATCAGTGACATTTTATTGAAACACCAGTCACATGGGGTGGGCACAGTGGCACATGTAATCCCAGCACTCTGGGGACTGAGACAGGAGATCAAAAGTTAAGAGTCCAACCTCTGGCAATTTAAGTGGCTTAGTGAGACCCTGCTTCAAAACTGTAAAAGGGCTAGGAATGTAGCTTACTACAAAAGTCCTAGGTTCAACCCCTAGGAACAGATGACAAGAGAAGACAGGAAAGGAAACAGAAAAGGAGAGGGTACAGAAGGGGAGGGGATGAAAAGGATGGAGTAAGGAGGGGAGAGGAAGAGAGGAGAGGAAAGGCTGACCACGGTTAACATTTTAAAAAGAGGCATCCAGCTTTGCAAAGTCTGCATTTTCTAACATAAGCCAAAAGAGCTATCAAAATTGGTACTCCTAGCTGGTCATGGTGGCACATGCCTGAATACCCAGCACTCAGGAGGCTAAGGCAGGAGGACTGCCACAGTTTGGGGCCAGCCTGGGCTACACACTGAGTTCAAAGTCAGCCTGAACTGCACAGAGACCTTGTCTCAAAACACCAAAGAAAAGCCTGCTAATCCTTAAGAGAAATGCTTCAGTAAAAACAAAGGATGGCAGCCTGGGGAGACAGCTCAGTGGCATAAGCGCCTGCCTGGCAAGAGTAAGGTCCTGCATTTTATCCACAGTACCGCCAAAAAAAAAAAAGATCTCAGGGTCCTGTGCAGAAAGGTAGCATCTGCCCACTCACACTGGTCCTTCTGCAGGTCTCAGCAGAAAGCTGTTCCAGCCCTAGCCTTTCAACTTAGCCCAGCTCACTCACAGCTGGACAGACGCCCTGCGTCTGCTCGCGAGAGGCTCTGTCCAACACAACACTGCTCACGCACACAGGCAAGCACCAACTTGCTTCCCTAGCAACAACCCACAAGGCTCAGGACTGATTTACAAAGCTGAGTCTTTACTAAGGTCAAGCAGAAAGCACCAGCAGGGAGCAGCTCTCACAGCACAGGTCCACCAGCCCCCTCGTAGTTTCTATAGAGCACACAGCCACAACCCAGTTTCCTCGAGTTGATCAGGCCTATGCAAGGGGCCTTTGGGCTCGCCAGTCTCCATCAGGACAGCCCTATCTCAGGGCAGTCTCAGGTCCAACTGTTATCTGACCTACAGCCTGGTCCTGACCCCAGTGGAAGGAAACTGGAGCAGGAGAGGTGCCCTGGATTCCCAGGATGCCACTAAAAGGGGACACAGAAAGAAACAAAGGCCTGCTTGCTACCACACCTGTCACTCCATGCGGGACTCTGGAATCAAGGTCCCCAGTAGCACACAGCCAATGTTGCACTATGGGCTGGAGGGATTTCCCAGTTAACCCACACTTCCCACCACAAACCAAAGCCCAGATGGTCCGTCCACCAGTCCTCACCCACCCTGGCTCCCCCACCATGCATGGGACTTACCAACAAAGGTGCCAGTTCTCCAGACTGAGAGATCTAACACAGGTCTCCAGGCATCCTCAGCCATGCTTAGGTCTGGAGAGTCCTGGCTAGACAGAGGAGGCGCTAGGAGGTCAGAGAGACAGGGAGTGGACAGCAGCTCCCATTTGTCCTGCAGTGGCTAGTGGCTAGTAGCTAATGGCTAATGGGGACTCTTACTTCTGTGGGATGACACACAATAGACCCTGGAATCTTTCACATGAGGCCTGGATTGTCTAGAAGAATCTGGAGTGAGCCGGAGGACCCAGGGGCCTGTACCTCCTTCCATTCCCTGGGTTACCTCCATGCCCTCAGAGGCCTGCCCTCATCCTACCCTGGGGCCCACTGCCCAAAGCTGCACCATGCAGCCTGTTCCATCACCTCTCCAGCCATCAACTGCTAGCCACTGCTGTGACCAGACCCAACCCACTGAGTCACCTCGGGGAGGCCCTTCCCATCTCCCCAGGAGACAAAACAGCTCTGAACCCAGGCAGACAGCTCACAGACCTCCTGGAAGCCCCACTGAGCATCCTCCACCCAATACCCTTTGCTGCTACCTATACAAGGAAGCACAACAGGAGACAACTCAAATAGGAAAACCACTGGGAAAAGAGTGACTATCCCTAACAGTAAAAAGGGCTAGGAAGTTAATACAACAGCTGAACAATCCACAAGGTATGAGGAACAGAGAAAGCTGCTAGTTGACACAGAACTCCACCCTTCAGATGTTCACACAGCACTGAGATTCTCGAAGGGCTGTGGCTGAGTGGTACAGCCCTTGCCCTGCAAGCACAAGGCCCTAGGTTTAATCATGCATGGGGCGGGGACACACAGAAACAGCAGAAGCCAGTGGAGCCTGGAAGCCAGGGGAGCCTGGAAGCCAGAGGAGCCTGGAAGCCAGAGCACCAGAGAAGAGGCAGCCTGGCAGCCACCTTGAAGCCTGGGCAGCAGAGAACAGGAGCCCTGGAGATCTGGGCCACCACTTTTTCCCATCAATCTAATCCCAATAGCTTGTTTCCCATCACATGTAACAGAAAAATGATCTGCTGAAAGCCAAATCTGTCCAGCTTGGACAATACTAGAAGTTAGAATGTTATAAAATTAGATAAGATAAATGACCCTATTTTTTGAACAAATATATTACAAATGGGCAAAACAAAGAGTAAGAAGGAGTAAAAGATATGTAGGAGGTATCCAAATGCCATGTACAGACTTTACTATGACTCCTGTAGAACAAATCCACTTTAAAAAGGAACTTTAGGGACGGGAAGATAGCTCAGCAGTCTAAGCATCTGCCTGGCAAGTGCAAGGACCCAGGTTCGATCCCCAGTATCACATTCCATGCTGGCCCCAGACTGGAATCCCAGGCATGCCTTTCCAGCCACTGAAACCAAGTATGGTGGTGCACGCCTGTAATCTTAGCACTGGGGAGGCTGAGACAGGAGAATCACTGAGTCCGAGCTGCATAGAGAGAGCCTGTACCAAAGAAATAAAAGATTAAAAAAAATTTTTAAAGAAACTTTAAACAGTGACTGGACATTTGATGAGGCTGAGCAATTACTGTTAAGTATCTTTTTTTTTTTTTTTTATACTTTGTGTTTCTCCACAATTTACTATTATACATCACAATCCAAGCAATGAGTGAGTCTATTGCAGTGAATAACAGAAGTAATGGGAAAGATATCAGGAATATTTGATGGCTATGGAAGCTCAGATGAGATTTCGTGAACACACCCCATGAATCAAGTTGTGCCATGAGCCCTCCGTGTTGCAGCACCAATTGGCTTCCATGAGCAGTACCATAAAGCCAGAACCTTGCCCTGTTTAGCCATGACTTCAAGTAGAAAGTCAGTCCTCACTTTGTCAATGTCTGACACCAGAACAGAGTCCTACGTGGGAGTGGCATCAAAAGGGTACATATACTCCTGGGTACATGTGCTCCACTGCATCCAGGTCCTTGGTTCTCAGCCCCAGTCTGGCAGGATTATTGATCCACAGGGCTGGCAGCAACCCGGCAATCCGAGTGCTGAGTGGTCCAAAGAGGACTGAAGATGAGGAGCAGCAGGGTTGGAAAGTCCCTGGGCATCCAAGGTTCTTCCAGAAACGTCAGCATCCAAAGGCAATGATAGCATCAGCTACAGAAAGGATCTGTTTTCTTTCACATGCTCTTCCTCCAGAGCCGATGCCACGTCCACCAGGGCTCAGCCTGGAGTCCTCGACCTACTGTTAACTACCTCAATGTCATATTATTATTATTATTTTCAAAGCTCATCTTATAAAACTTATACTGAAAGTTACAAATAAGATGACCAATGTCTGGGGCTTCCCTAAAATGACCATTTTATGATTTAACAATGAAATGACCAGGGCTGGGAATAAGCAGAATAAGTGCTTGCCTGGCAAGCACAAGAGTCTGAGTTCAATCCCTGGTTCCACCAAAAAAAAAAAAAGAAAAGAAATGACCATGAGTTGAAGAGAGTTGAAACTGGAGGTTCATTTTCCAGCAACATATAGTTTTTAATGTATTTGAAAATTCCAGGGCTGGGGAGATAGCTTAGTACCTGTTTGGCAATCTCAAGGACCTGGGTTCAATCCCTGGTGCCACTTGCCATGTCAGCTACTGAAACTGGTATGGTGGCATACACCTGTAATCCCAGCACTGGGGAAGCTGCGACAGGAGGATCACTACAAGTCTGAGCTTCATAGCAAGATCCTATATCAAATAAATAAATAAATAATATTTTTTAAAAGAGAAAATCTCTACTACAATTTTAAATTTGAATAAGAAATATTACCAATTATTATTAATACTGATTACACAAATAAAGAACATCAACCTATGAAAGTTTTAAGACACTCCAAAACAGAACAGGTACAATTTCTCTTTCTTCTGAGTCCATGTTTGCAGTGTGTGATGTGTGGAGCTGGTCCACGTCCCAACTACGTCTTCAGTCCTTTTGTTGTTGTTAATGTTGTTTTTTCCCCTGGGACCGGGGTTCGAACTTAAGACTTTGTACTTGCCAGGCAGGCACTTGTGCCACGGAGCTATCGCCCCAGCCCCTGTCTTCAGTCCTTTTGTATTCACCTTCTTTCCCTGCTACTCTCCTTCCTCTCCTGGTCCCATTCCCACTTGAGAAAGATCTATCTCCCTATTTCCTATTACCTCTCTTTTACCTTGAAAAGAGCTACAGTCTCATTAATAGGATCCACTCTTCCATTATTACCTAAATGGGCTACCTGGCTAGAAATTGCTGAGAAATTATTTTCCTTTGATAAGGACTCAAGGTAGAGCAGAACCTCTCCAAGACAGTAACTCTTGTTGCAAGCCACAGGGCTGTTTCCTTTGAAAGCCAAGCTTATTTGCTGTGAGTTTGTTTGTTTATTGATGGCATTCCTTCTGGGCCTTTTTGGGGGATGGAAGGGGTACTGGAAGTTGAACTCAGGACTTTATGCTTCCCAGGCAGGCGCTGTGCCATTGAGCTGTATCCTTGGGCCCTGCCATAAAGGTTTTATGAGCTGGTAAACCATCTGTTCAATCTCTGCACAGCTGATGTGACCACGGCTCCACCCTCAGCATGACTACTACCTGTGCCTCCCAACCCTGGCCACTACTGGCCCACCCACACTTTGGACACAGCGTTCTAAAGGTCAACATGTTCCTCCTATTAAATGCTCAATGCACACACTGAAGAATACTTCGAGAAATGTGGAAAAATTGAAATTCTCCATGCCAAAATTTATTTTTAAAAACACTGAAAGTTTAGTCTGGGGCTGTCACTCACTGGTACAGTACTTGCCCAGAATGCATGAGGCATTAGAATTGATCCCTAGCAGAGCCAAACAAATCAATAAAGTTCATTTTACAAAGAATATTTCTCTGAGATTAGAAGTGTTATATTTTAAACATCACTAAACTTGCAGTATGATCAGCAAGGAACACTACTACACAAGGGGAAAAAACACAAAAAGAGGGTTGAGGAAGGGTGTGGGGGACTATGAGTCACTCAGTACAGGGCAGGGTTTTAATTTTTTTACTATTAAATGAAATACTATTTACAAGTCAACTGTTATTAAAAAAAGGAATTAGAAAGGGACAATTATAAAATCTAATGGACCTAGCAGTACTCAAGTGTATTCCCACTCTGGGGATGACTCGAAATCCAGACTACATTCAGGCAAGTTTCCTAAGTAATCCAGTGCAAAACAAACAAGAACTCCTAGCTTTGAAAACAAGTTTTGAATTAGAAAGAATTAGACAGAAAAATTCTAAGGTGGACAATGAACTGACTCAAAGATTGAGAGCAGAAGAAAATTTTAAAGTTCCAATCATTATCCAGAAAGAGAGACGAATCTTACTGCCCTATACCACCCACCCTGGCAGCCATCTGCCCACTGAGTAGGGTATTCCTGATATGTTTTACCCCCAGATGCCAAGTTCAGTCAACCAAGAAGAGCTGCTACTTTTAAACAAGAGTTTATCATCCTCCACCTGTATGAGAGGCAAAAAAAACATTATATATGATCCATACATACACATGTGACATGTATGCAAAATGTATACACATGTGCATACACATACACACGTATAAACGTGTAGATATACTATACATTTCCTCTCCTTTATAAAACAGAAAGTCATCAAAAAGGAATTCAAGAGTGTGGTGAATCTAAGAAATGGTGGTAGCTGAGAACCCAGAAACAGCACACAATGTTAAGAACAGCACAAGAAGGCCCAGCCTCGCTACACCTGTGGGTACCCTACCCATGTCCCCCCCAAAAAAGAAGAGTATCCCCTACTGACAGGTAGGATCTTCAGGTGATTTTGTAAAAATCTTTCATAGACTCTATCATAACTCTAACACAAAAATATGGCGAAGATAATATACAAAGGTCTAAACCCTCACTCTTCTTTTAGGAATACAGATAAAAAAATAAAGCATGAGTACAGCAGGCTGTAGAAAACACTGCAGCTAAATGTGTTGTATTCTGGGAATGCATTAATGATCCAAAGCACTGTGTATAATAACATGTATAATAAAAATGAACAATCAAAGGCAAAGCCAAAATCCTTTTGATAGACACAATAGCCATAATTCAGCATTAATTTCTCATGAAAAGGCTTAAATAACTATGAATAGAAATGCTTTCAATATTTTAAAAGCTCAACATAATAATTTTAATGGAAAAATCTAGAATACACTTTAAAATAAAAGTGGAAAAATTAAAAAAATTATAATATGAGCTAAAAGCTAATAACCCTCATTAACTCAGGGAAGGGGCAGTGGGAGGGATGGAACTGAGAAAGAAGTGACATCTGTGAATCCTTCATGAAAACTTGAAAATTGTACTAGGTGAATGTACTGTCTTTTCAAATACAAATAAAACTTTAAAAAGAAAAAAAAACTATAATAATATAATTAAGTGAAAGGTTTCATTTTATCACACACCATTCTGTACTGTTTGAATTTATATAATTATGAGTGTACATTATTTTCATGATTTTAAAAACATTATTGATGTAGGGTCTAGCGATTACACCAACAGTCCCACCACTCAGGAGGCTGAAACAGGAAGATGGCTCCAAATTCAAGGCCAGCCTGGGCCACATAGTTAGACTTGTCACAAAACCAAACCAAACCACTGACCTCAAGTTGGCATGGTGTTACACACCTGTAACCCACACACCCACTGCCTGCCCTCTTGCCTTTCCTTCTAGGACTGCCACCTGCTTGCCTTTGAAACCCCTTCTACTTCACAACTACACAGTTTAACTCCGTGGTGCTCTTCCGGGAGGCCAGGCTACTACTCCCCATGTGAAAAGTGAATAGAGAAGAAATATAGAAGAAACTGCTTTGAACTCATTCAAACTCCGAGTTTGCTGACCCAAGAACAGTGTCTGGTGTTAAGAGCTTAACTGATACTTTCCAGTACCCATTTTTGTTTTTATAGGGACTTTAAAGGGGTCAGTTAACTGATTTCCAGGAAACATTTGCTAACAAACTCCTAAAACCTTGAGACCTGAATTTTCTATTCAACAAAATGATCAAAATACTCATACATTTTGATTGTGTGTAAAGAGCAGAGATTGTTCAAGTAAAGAATATCTACTGAATTGGGCCAGCTAGATAGCTCAGCAGACTAAAGCTCCTGCTGAGGCAGAGCACAGCAGCCGGGGCAGTACCACCCCTGGGGTGCGCTGAGACAGGGATTGAGACTGGGTGTGATGGCACGTGCCTGTCCCAGTGCTTGGGAAGCTGAAAACATGAGAATCACTGAGTCCAATCTACGTAGTGAGATCCTGTAGACTCTGTAGACCCTGTACTGCATACATTAAAATTAAAAAAAAAAAAAAAATCTACTGAATTTAAAAACAAAAACAAAAAACTGCGCCAGGGAGATAGCTCCATAGAATAAGCACTTGCCTGGCAAGTGTGAGGTTCTGAGTTCAATCCCCAGTACCAGAAAAAAACAAAACAACAACAACAACAAAAACCTGACAAGGTAGTTTCTGTGACATACATTTTGGTACATTCTGACACTTCAACAGTACTTGGGGGAAGGGGCGGGGGTGCTAGAGATACAGCTCAACAACTTTGGTGCCTGCCTGGCAAGCTCAAGGTCCTGAGTTCAATTTCCAGTTTCAAAGAAACAGTACTTAGAATGCATGCCTGAAAATAAAATAAAATAATGCATGCCTGTAATCTCAGCACTCAGAAGGCTGAAGCAGAACTGTCATGAGTTCAAGACCAGCCCGAGCTACACAGCAAGATTCTGTCTCAAAATAAATAAATAGATAGATAGACAGACAGACAGACAGACAGACAGACAGACAGACAGACAGACAGACAGAGCAAGCCAGCCAGCCAGCCAGCCAAGAATGGCTGGAGATGAGGAGAAGCTGGAATCCCTACATGCAACACGTTGGTGGGATGTGCAACTGCTGTGGAAAACAGACGAGCTGTTGCTCAAATGCCAAACAGAGCTACCACATGAGCCAGCAATTCCACTGTGAGGCATACACCCCAGAAAAATGCAAACTTACATGCACACAAAAATGTGTGCATGAATACTGATATCAATGTTGTTCGTAACAGCCAAGACTGAGATCTCCCACACACCCATCAACTGATGAGTGAATGAGTAAGATATTCACATAAAGGACAGTTTGGCAATAAAAAGGCATGCATTGCAAAACAAGATTAACTTTGAAAACATTTAAGTTAAAAAGAAGTCAGAGGGGCCAGGGAGATAGCTCAGGGGCATAAGTGCCTGCCTGGCAAGTGCAAGGCCCTGAGTTCGATCCCCGGTTTCGCAAAAAAATAAAATAAAATATAAAAAGTCAGATACAAAAGATCCCATACAAATCTACTTAGAGGGAATGTGCAGAACAAGCAAACTGATAAACTATGTAGAGTAGTGGCTGCTTAGAGCTCATGTGCCAGGGGAAAATTGTAGGGTTAGGGTGTGGAGCAGTGGTTTGACAGTGGTGGGGATCAAACCCAGGGTCCTGTTCATGCCAGACAAGTACTCTGCCACTGAACTCCACCCCAGCCCCAGGGTTTCTTTTAGAGATGATGAAATGTTCTGGAATTAGTGAACATGGTTGTTTTTCCAGAAACATAGGAACTGGGCACAGTAGCACACACCTGTGATTCCAGCACTCCTGAGGACAAGCACAGCTGGAGTTCTGTCTAGGCAACTGTGTGACCTTGGCAAGACTCTGTCTCTAAATAATAAAAAGGATAGAAATATAGCTCAGCAGTACAGTGCTTATGGGTCTGGTTCCAGGGAGGAAGGAAAAGAGAGAGAGTGGGCAGGAGGGCTGCTGGGCAGGCATGATGTCCTGTTTGTTTATTTATTGGTATGGGAATTGAACTCATGACCTCACGCTTGCTAGGAAGGCACTGTGCCACTGAGCTATATCCCCAGTCCTAATATCCTGCTTTTGTTCAATAATCTTCCTAACATAATTTCACAAAAGGGCCAACCAGATAGCTCAGCAGACTAAAGCGCCTGCTTAGGCAGAGCGCAGCAGCCAGAGTTCAATCCCTGGCATGCTGTGCAGGCCCTGCCCCCAGGGCGCACTGAGACAGCAATTGAGACTGGGTGTGGTGGCATGCATCTCTAATCCTTGTGTTTGGAAGGCTGAAAACAGAAGAATCACTGAGTCCAATCTGTGTAGTGAGACCCTGTACACAGTCCTAAATTAATCATCATCATCATCATCATCATCATCATCATCTTATTATTATTATTATTATTATTATTATTATTTCACAAGAATTAGCTAAACTTTAAAACAAACCTTAACATTTTAAAAAAATAAAATATTCATAGAAGGAAATATCTAGAGTTACTATTTTTGTTACATAAACTGTTATTTGATGTTTTGTTCTTTTTTTGTTTCATGTTTTAAAAAATATTTCAAATGTCATCTACATTTCTATCATACATGCTGTTCTGACATCTAACCTAACTGGCAAAATTGAAAAGATAGCATTGCCAGTAATTTTGCAATTTCCTGATAGCTTGACAATATATTCTACAAATCTGAAAGTAGTATTTCCTCATCATTTTCCCATATTCATTTTAAATGAGGGTTTTTCTACTAATAAACTTCTCAGTAATATGATTTGAAACACTTTGGGTTAAAAAAACACCTGTTTGTGACAGCTATAAAATTAATTTTTTGGTTTTTGAGACAGGGTCCCAACTATGTAATTCAGGCTGGTCTTGAACATATAGCAACCTGCCTGCCTCAAAAATTATCTTTTCCGGGGCCGGCGAGATGGTTCAGTGGTCTAAAGCGCCTGCTTAGGAGGGCTCAGGCAACTGCGGGGACTGCAGTTCGATCCCCGGCACCACATGCTGCGCCAGCGCCACCACCAGGGCAGGCTGAGCCAGCCACAAAATGAATAAATAAAGAAACAAACAAACACAACAAGCAAACAAATAAATAAATAAATAAAATT
>PVKN010002975.1:0-39679 GCA_004027915.1 Capromys pilorides
GTTTCACTGCCAGGCACCCGTGTGAGATGCATGGTTCTTTTTTCTTTTTCTTCCCCTTTCCTTTTCCTTCCTTTCCCTCCTCTTCTGTCTTCTTTCTCTTTTGGTTTCTGAGATACTCCTTGCTAAGCAGTCCAAGTTGGCCCCAAACTCAAGGTTCTCCCTAACCACACCTGGTTAATACCCAGAGTTCTTAAAAAATAAGTACATCCAGATATAGTGGTATTACACAGTAATCTTGGCACTGTAGAGGCTGAGGCAGGAGGATGCCCAAAAGTTGAAAGCCACACTGGGCTAGTGTGGCTTAGTGAGTTCAAGACCACTTGAACAAAATAGTGAGACTCCTTCTCAAGAAAAAAGAATAGAAAAGAAGCAAAGACTGAAGTGGGCTTCATGCTAAGCTGTGCTCGTAGCTGAGGAGAGCAGATATATTTTACCTTTTCATCTGTAACATTTTTTTTTTTTTTTGTCTTCTTGAGACAGGGTCTCACTGATGCATGAAGGAAAAACTGATCTGGGGTGGATGACCTCCCATAGGGAACCTCCAAATGATATAAGGAAAACCGATCCCCAACCTGAAAAGTACCTGGGACGAGTTCGTGTTCTCTAAAACTGAAGAATGAATTTTAGGAACAAACAGAGGTAATGAGCAGAACATATTTATTGAGAGAAAGAAAGCTCCTGTCCAAGAGAAGGACAAGAGGAGAGTCCCCGAGTGGGTGTCCCCCAGAGGCTGTCTCTTCCAGGGACTTTTATAGAGGAGAAGAAGTGGAAACTCGATTAAGTGGGTATGAGGTGGGACAAAGACTATGGTCAACCAATGAGATCACAAGCACCATTGCTCAGGTAACACTGATTAAAATCAGGATCCAATGGGAAGATAAGTCACGTAGCAAGCGGGCAAGAACACCACTTATTGAGCTTGGGCTCGTGACTCTTCCCAGGGTCTTTCGAGGTGACTGATACCTATTTAGAGTATCAATCCCTGATGCCCATCCCTAGGAAAGTATGTAGTTGCTTCTGTTTACTCTTGTCTTAAGATCTGGCGGATGGCAGAGGAGTGTCTGTCTCTAGTTGGAAAGTCACCTTGTCTTCCATGTTGTCCTTGAGGGCCTGGCCCTGTCTGACTGCCTATAATATTTCTATCTAATTTAGCTGTCTACAACATCACTATGCAGTTCCGGCTGGCCTTGAGCTCACTTTTGTAGCCCAGGCGGGTCTCAACTCACACTGATCCTCCTGCCTTAGCCTCCCAAGTGCTGGGATTACAGCCATGTGCCACCACGCCCAGCTAACATTTTATTTTATCAATTATATTTTCTAGTCAGGAAAAAGAGAAATGGCAAATAAACAAGTAGACACATGGTATGTCTGGTGCTGCACAGCCACTGGAGATCTGTGCTCAGTTGGTTCTGCTGCTCTAGATTAGAAAGCATTCTTTGGGACTCACGAGATAGCTCAGCAGTCTAAAATGTCTGCTTAGGCAAGCTTAGGCAGCATGCAGTGACCTGGGTTCAAGCCCCAGCACCACATGCTATGCTGGATCCCCCGCCCCCCACCAGAGTGGGCTGAGCTGTCCACAAAAAGAAAGAAAGAAGGAAGGAAGGAAGGAAGGAAGGAAGGAAGGAAGGAAGGAAGGAAGGAAGGAAAGAAGGAAGGAAGGAAGGAAGGAAGGAAGGAAGGAAGGAAGGAAGGAAGGAAGAAAGAAAGAAAGAAAGAAGCATTCCTTCCTGCACATGGAGGCGCACACTCACAGTCCCAGCATCTGGGTCGCTGAGGCAAAGAATCACCATGGTGGGCAGCCTGGGCTACCCAGTGAAATACTGCCTTAAAAAAGAAAAGCCTGAAAAGATTCCTTTTAAATGACTCAGTTGGCATCTACGTTAGTGCAGTCTTGCAGTTACATAGAGCAGGACATGAACTTAGACAACATCTGTACTGAGGAATAGAAACATGAAATAATTTTAATAATATATTCATTCTATATACCCACAGTATTATGAGTAAATAATGTTATAAAACATACAATTAAAATAGCACAGTGGATTAAACCACCTCTTAGGCAGAAGTAGAGGACTGGGTTCCGATCCCCAGCATGCAGAAATGGCCCCACCTCCACCCCCAGGATGTGCTGAGATAGTGATTGAGACTGGGCTCAGTGGCATGTGCCTATAATCCCACTGCTTGGGAGGCTAAACAGCAGCTGCTCACTATGCATCCGTTCTACATACTGAGACCCTGTAGACTATGTCCTAAAAACATACACACAAAAAATAAATAAAACATACAATTAAAAATAATTGTATTGTTGATTTCTGTTGGTCTTTTGAAAGGAGAAGTTAATGATTAAGGTTTTTTTACTCTTGAGTTTTTTCTTCCTTTTTTGAATTTCCTATAACTTCTTTGTTATTGCTTTGTTTTTCTTTAAATGAATCTTACTCATTTATATCTGATAAATCTGTGTATTTAATATTTTGGGGTTTTATGGTTTGTGTCTAGTTGCCCCCCAAAAGTCTCATGTAGGCATGGGGTCTGGACTTCTAGAGTTTAAGATTAACTCATAATCCACTGGGATTATGGGTAATCCAATGATGAGATTATGGGTGTGAGTACTGCTGGAATTATGGGTTTGACCTTACTGCCTGTGTTGGATAGCCTGAGGCAGAGAGCCTGAATGTAATATAGGAGAAACAGTGAAACAGACTCTCTCTGTTGCTATTGTTGCTGTTCTGCTGCCGTGAACTGCTGTTCTCTACCATGTGCCTCTCTGCCTTGGAGCCAGCTGAGTATGGACTGAAACCTCTTGTAACTATGAGCTAACTAAACCTTTCCTTCCTTCACTTTGAGTGTCAGGTATTTGTCCCAGCAATAAGAGAAGAGTAACTGAGACAGGAGTTTATTGTTTATTTTTGTGCTACTGGAGATTGAACCTAGATCTTTCACAATGCGCTACACCTTAGACCTTTAATTTTTTTTTTTCTTTTTAAATTTTTATATAGAATCTCTCTAAGTGCTAAGTTTAAGCCGATGCTGGGCTTAAACTTACAATCTTCCTGTCTCAGCCTCCTGTTGTTGAGGGTGCTGGCATGCACCAACATGCCACCTAGACTATGTATTTTATATTACTCAGGTAAGTGGCCAATAACCAAATGATGGTAATGTCTCTCACCCTGGGTGGCTAGATTTGAATGCTTCACAGATGTGGGGCCAATCTTTCATACTTAAGAACTACAGAAAAGACTCAACTCAACTGCTTGAGTTTGGAAACCTATATGCGAAAAGATGTGATCCATAAAGTTAGGTACAGCATAGCTGACAGAGACATCTTGCTGCCTTACCATTCTGTTAAAACTATAGTTTATTTAGAAAAATATCAAATCACATCACTATTTTCTATTTTCCCACTTTCCTCCCTTTGGAAATATATCTTTTCAATATAAATTGAAAGAGGATGGAGTAAATCTTATTTTTGGTTAGTGTATTGTATGCGTGTTGTCTGAAGGACAGGTGACTCTGTTGCTTAATTTAATGGAAATTGTAATGTCATGGACATATTGGTAGAATTCCTAGCCTAAGGATACAGTAGCATATGGCTTCCCAACTACCATGTCAATGTGGAGCAATCAGTATCATTATCTGTGTTAAATAAAATCTGTAGCAGTCCTTTGAGTTATACCTTGACAGACTTCTTTGAAAGATTTTGTCTTGCAGCTCTATAACTACAATTTTAGCTATATTTGCGATAAATAGCTTTATCTGTGATCTGGGCACAGTGGTCCCTCCCTGGAATCCCAGACACTGTGAGGCTGAGGCAGGAGGATCATTGCAAGTTTAGGGTTCCTGCAGTATACGTAGCAATGTTGTCAAACAGTTGAGGTTTTTTTTTTTTTTGTGGCTCAATGGAAATCATGAATTGGCAAAGCACAGTTCTACCAGGGAACTGCATGCCATGGGATGGCACTGGATGAGAATCCTGAGCAGATGTACAGGAACTCAGAGGCCATACTACTCAAGAAGTCAATCAGGAGCATATTTACAGGACCAGCACAATGAGTCTTTGTTTGCACAGGGGGTTTGGCACACTGCAGGGAGCCCTCCTAGACTAACCCAACTTGTGCATGGGAGTGTTGCATGTACAGAAGTTCCAGGCCTGTGATTGGTCTGAGTGGGGCTTCTGTAGAGCTGCAGCTGTCATGCTATGTTCTGTGAAGGGGTGGGGCTATACAAACTGATAGCTGCCACATCTCTGTAGGACCTGGGGGGAGGAAACAAAGGAATCTGCTAGAAAGCTGCCTGTGAGAGTTGATGTTCATCATGGACCCAGATCCTTACTACCTGATCATAGCCACCCTAGGGTCCATCCCTCCTTCATCAGAAAGGGCTGCACAGTGCTGGCAGTTCAACTGCACTCATGTGGGAGCAACCTGGGAGAGTGGCTGCCAAGTGAGGTGCAAGACACCAGGATGCTGGAGGTTGAGGGTGGAGAAAAAGGTGTGTGGAGTGCAATGGTCCTGGCCAAGCTACCTGTCCAGGAGACAGCTGGAGAGTCAGGCCTTATCTCCTGTCTCAGCAAGACCCTGTCACACACTATGTGCAGCAATAAATTTCTTTTAGAAACAGGAGACACTGAATGCACTGGGATTGTGAACTTCAGGCAACTGTATGCTTACTCAGAAAAGAAGGCAGAGCTACATGACCTAGAGAAGTGTATGGCTTCCATGGGGAGGAAAATCCCCATTCAACAAGATACTCAGAACAGGACGTGAAAGGCACAAAAGGAAATTCACTCTGTTCTGCTGGTTTGCTATGACCAGCCCTAGCCCAAGGCACTCGGTCTTGTCCAGAGCCACCAGCTCTGGAGGTGCCTCTGTTTCCAGTCAGGCAGGTAGGGATGGCTGGGGGAGCAGAGGAGCGACACCAGTCACTCAGTCTCCACCACTGCTGGGTCATAGCTGCAGGTCTTCTTCTGGTGTTTGGATTTGTGGCCAGTGATCATTTGTTTAAATAGTTTCTTTGGCACTTTTTAACCAGCTGTGCATCTTACTGCCCCACTCCTGATACTGTCACCGATGTGATGAGGTTGACAACACTTTGCAGCCTAAAGCCTGCAAGGTCCCTAAGAGCTCTACAGTGCTTCTGGGAATCACCAGCTAAAAATTCGGTGCTGGATGCTGGCATTTTCCTCCAAAGTGCTGTTCCTGTCACTCAGTTTTATTTTACCTTTCTGCTTCCATTTCCCTAGTAGCTGGGATTTCTGGCCTGTGGTCTTATGCTGGCTGTTAACATGTTTCTAACTGAACAAATAATAAATGAATATATCCTCACTATCAGAATAATCATACCTGACCCCAATGCCCAGAGGAGACTGCTGAGATTTGAGGATGGCGAGCAGTTCGTCATGTTGTAGAGACTGAGTTTAATACTGTGCTAATGGTCTTGTTACTTCTTGGCTTTCTTACGAGTTTCCCCTGGTAATAACCTCTGCTTGTGTTGTGGAGACAAGGAGTTAATTCAAAAGACATTTCTAATATGTTATGTTTTTGTAGTGATAAGGATGGAATCCAGGCTCTCCCCACATTAGGCAAATATTCTACCACTAAGCTACAGCCACAAAAGGTCTTCAAAAATTGTGACGTGGTGATGTTAGCACTGCCAATCATACTGTATGCCATTGGACATATATAAGAACACAGAGCCAAAGCGGGGCTTCTGTAGCTCTCGGAGTGTGTGATTGGCTCTCAGAAGGAGAGAAAAGCAACTGAAGTGACTGAGCAGAAGCCAGCCACAGTGGTGCACAGCTGTAGTGTCAGCACCAGGGAGGCTGAGGCAGGCCGATGACTGAGCGCGAGGCCAGGCTGCATGCTTCCCTGTGTTGCTCCTTTCCTACCAAATACCTTTTAGTTTCTTATTCATAGTTCTATGGCTTCTTCTCCAGTCGGCTGCTACCTTGGCACTGGTGGTTTCACAGAACAATGGTGATCCTGCCTGAGGTTAGGGAGACAATTCCTGGCCAGCCAGGAGGGTTTTAGTACCTCTGCCTCTAGGAAGTCCCATAGGAAGAAGTCCTGTGGAAGACCGGTCAGGTCAGGACTATTACTGCAAGATCTCAACACTGGCCCACTGCACACTCATCCCCTGCAGGAAACCCAACTGTTTTCAAAAGGCGCAGGTGATCGATCTTTAGCAAAACACAAAACAAGTGCTTTGATTCAGGGAATGCAAACAGATCCCAAAAGAGTTCATAAGGCAACAGTGTTTTTTCTTTGCTTTATTTTGGAAGACTTCAACAAAGAGTCTCCCTGAATGTGGATCTGCCTCCATGCTCTTTGACAGCTGTGGATGTTCGCAGACACTGAACCACTTGGGTCAGAGCCAGGAGGGACTGCTTGCAATGAGGTTATAGAATCCACTGCTCAAAGAGTACACCAGCAAGAAGACAAAGGATTCTGAAGAAGATGCTTTAAGTCAGTGGGGTCAGTTGCAATGCAATATGAAGAAAAAAAACATTGTCCAGTTCTGATAACTCATTCATTGCAAAGGAATCCTTTTTCTTATGTTTTGGAGTGCTGAGAATTACATTTGTGGGCTGCTCACTGAGCTACTTGCCTAGCTCCTTTATTTTTTATTTTGAGATAAAGTCTTGCTAAGGCGCTAAGTTGCCCAGCTTGCCATACTCCTGCCTCAGCCTCCCAGAATACTGTAAATACAACAAGAATGATTTACTCTTCTACTGGACACCTACGGAAGGGAGGATATACTTACAGCAAGTGGGTGAGTTTTCAAATCAGTTTAATATATATATTTATAGTTTGTTCTGCTTTCAAATACATAATCACCTCTGTAGGATTTTTCAGTGCACTTTATGTTTCATATGTTAAAATAGAACTGCTTGTTTTCTTTTGTTTTGTTTTGAGACAGAGCTTCATCATATGGTCCCGGTTGGCTGTGAGCTCAGTCTTCCTGCCTCAGCCTGCAGAGCGCTGGGATTACAGGTATGCACCATCACACTCAGATCACAATAGATGATTTTTATCTGGAATTTACATTAATTTCTTCTTATCTAGGCATCATGATGATGCACAACTTTATTCCAAGCACTCCAGAGGGTGAGGCAGGAGGATCACCAAGAATTTTGGCTTAACCTGGACTACATAGTAAGACCTTGTCTCAAAAATCCAAAAAGAAGAATAAACTGTTTTCATTTCTCCTCTCTTCAGTTACTCCTTCATGTTTCTAGCATATATGTACCACTCCTTTATAGATGAACAGATATGTGAGATCTGAAACTTCGCCACTGGGCTGGGAGCATTGACATGGTTTAGGTGACAGGAACTCAGAGGACAGCTTGAGTCCATCCGTCTCAGCTTCCTCACACACCACTGACCTATTTTTCTTTTGATCTCAATTCACTTTCTAATATGGGATTTGGTAATTTCTCATGCTTTCACAGCTTCCCAAATTCTACTTGATTTACTGTTTCAGTGCTGTTTTATTGAGACAACCACTTGATTTTTACACCTACCTCTAAAGCCTACTTCCCAAGTAGGTTGCCAGGAAATTTTAATTGAAATTGACCAACAGGACCAGAGGTAGAGTTTCCAGGCTTCCTGATCGTCTCCTCTTCTGCCACTTTGCCTATTTTTTTCATTTTTAAAATTTTATTAATTTTAATGAGAAATAAATAACAATGAGGCAGTTTCAAAACAGGTTAGTAAGACAGTCACAATAGTTAATACAATACATGCTGTTGTCTTCATAGTAGTTGTTCAGAGTACAAGGTGCAGACATAACTTTTTCTAAACACTATTAGTCTAAATATTTCTTCTCATTGAACTAAGGGAAAGTAGTTGTATGTATAGTCCAATAGTCCATAATAGAAGTGGGTTATCAGTAGTACTGGCAATGTTGGAAGCTGCTGACTTGAGTGTTTTACAGCTCAGCATATTAATATGGATTTACTTTTTATACCACATGGTTAAACTTTTTTGCTGTATGGTTAAGACTCAGTTAAAGCAAGACCTATATAACAAAAATGTAGCTTTTGTATCTCCCAAGGTCAGTCAAATCCCCTCAGGGTTTACTTTGGAACCATGTACACTGCTTTGTAGAACTGTTGTCAGTGTCAGCCATCTGAATGAGTCACAGCCATTGCTTGACCAGTTCACTCTCTATGAAAGCCTGAAAGAATGTTTTCTCTCTAGGTGACTCTTCTTAGGCCCACTATACATCCTGGATCAGTTTCCTCTGTGGCCCCATAATCTCCTTGAACAGAAAATTTGGGACACCACTGAGTTATAGAATGTTACAGTACTGGGTCTTTTATGTCCTGATTCCTCACTCGCTTTTCCTATTTTGATGTCCTAACTTAGTCTCTGTTCTTTGAAGCTGTGTCTATTGTTGCTGCTGTAAAATATGTACCATGAACCTCTTTACCGTTTCATTGAAAAAACTACATTATCAGGCAATAACCAGTGCACCTTCCCAAAAGCCTCTAATGAGATCTCTAGAACAAGCTACCCCACTTGCCCAGCCTCCAGCAGAGCCCACTGAGGGTGGATCTCTGAGGTGCTCCCTTCCTGTGTCCTTTCCCATCCTCGCATTCCTCCCTGCCCTTTAACTCTGATTGCAGAGATCACTTCCTCTGTCCCAGAGAACTTCCACTTTTTCCTTCGTCACATTGCGCTGTAATTGTTTGTTTACACATCTGTTTCCTCCAGCAGACCCCAAGCTCCTGTAGGTCGGAAGTCCTGTCTTGTTCAACTCTGCCGTTTCCTGGTGTCTGTGCAGGCTCCAGAGCAGAAGGGTGGCCGCCCTGTGCAAGTATGCAGCCCACTCTGTGCTTCCTGCCTCTGACTTTGCCCCTGCTCCACCTTATCTGTGGTATCTGCTTCTAATTCCTGTTACTTAGCAGTATTTGTATCTTTGCAAGCCATCTGAAAAAAAAAAAAAAAATTAAGCAATCTTGGAGGGATTAGTAAGGAAAATAGTCGTCTATTATTCCATGGACTTAACCAAAGATTAGGTTGGAAGTTTTCTTCCAACAAGGTTGGAGTTGGAAGACACCAAGATAGGGAGAGAGCTGGACATGCAGCTCAGTAGTGCAGTCACTGCCCAGCAAACATGAGACCATGAGCTCCTCCCTGGCTTCTCAAAACAACCAGGGACTGGTAGCCAAGTCTGGCAGCACATGTCTATAATCCCAGGACCCTTGGAGGCTGAGGCAGGAAGAGTGCAAATTCAAACCCAGCCAGCCTAGGCAATTGAACTATTCAGCTACACCATGCTTTAAAATTAAAAAGAGCGAAGGGGCTGAGGAAGCAGTTCAGTGCGAAAACCCTGAATTCAGATCCCAGTTATATATATATATATATATATATATATATATATATATATATATATATATATATCTGGTGCCAGTTCTTGGCTGCTCTGTGCTCAGGTTCTCCAGAAGAGCTGAAGCTGGCTGTCAGGTTCCAGGGGCGGGACTTCCGGCACTGCTCTGCCCATGTGGCCTGGAATTCTGGAACCAGTACAGGTTACACTGTACACCCTGGCCTACTCTCCTGCCTCAGTGCATGTTGTGTATTTAAAGAAAATGAGACTCAAGAAAGTATAAGTAACAACCTAGGCCTCAGGTCTTCAGCAGTTTACTAATTTTTAGTTTGACATTTTTTGTGGTGCTAGAATAGCAGTCATGGAGACTGAGCTCCAGACTACACATGTTTTGAAGGGGAGGAGTCACTTTTCAAAGTGATAATATAGGCACAAGCTAACTTATCTCTCCATCAATCATTCCAGGATTTTGTAGATGAAAGTTATGCCAGTGTCAGAACCAAGGATCACGGGCTGCCTACAATGTCTGTTTCACATCGTATGGTGTCTTTTTTGTTTAGTTTACAAATCTACCTTTTATGGTAGGTTGCCAGAGAAAATTTCACCCATGTGCTGTCATAGTCCTTGGACCTCCAGGGGATATGAACAGCAGGAAGCCTGGGCCTGGACCTGGACCTCAGCGGTCCATGGCTCTGTCTCCAGGGGCCAGCATGCCACAAACAGCATGGCAACCCTTAGACATAAAAAAACAAGAAACATGAGGGGCCGGCGAGATGGTTCAGTGGTCTAAAGAGCCTGCTTAGGAAAGCTCAGGCAACTGCAGGGACTTCGGTTCAATCCCCGGCACCACATGCTGCACCAGCCCCACCACCAGGGCAGGCTGAACCAGCCATAAAATAAATAAATAAAGAAACAAACAAACAAGCAAACAAATAAAAAAAAAGAAACATGAAATCAGCAACATCTTTCCTAGTCCCCATTTTAAAATGGGGGTCTACATAAGCATGCTCCACCAATAATTTATCTTTTACAATGAATTTTTAATAGTCTAATGACTTAGACCCTGTCCCAACACAAAACATCATGATGGACTGGCCCTGGTTCTGTTCCCAGTATGGCCTCGTCCAAATATTATGTGTTTATCACGTTTTGAAATGATACAGCCTTCTCAATACGGCAGCAGGATAATGGCCTCATCACATCTCCATTGAGGAACAGCTAAGTAGAGCTAATTAGCTGACACGATACATCACATATCACTGTTTATAGTCAGAACCTGCAAGGTTTCTTAACAGCCCGGGCAAGTCTTTTCAAGGTTTCTGACTTCCTGATGTGGGCAAAGTGGGTCTTGCTATGGAGAAGTAAGACAGTGGACAATTCCTTTCCCTTTTTTGGCTTCTGTAAGTAGCTACTTGTCACCCTGTCTACTTCTTACTCTGTCTCAATAAAAGTCCTTTCGTGTACTGGCTGGTATCCTCCTTTCTTCCTCGGTAAGATGAGGATGATCATGGTAACTACCTCAGCAGAGAAAACAGGAAGGTACGGGTGTAGTAGGAGCTGCGCAGGCTGAGGAGGACCTGAGGCCGGCAGCCTCCATAGAGACCCAAGCAGGAAGCTGCCACACAGACAAACAGGAGCAGACTAGGGGAGGCTTGGGGAGGGGTCTATTTAGGTTAGGATCCTCAGCCAAGGTGCTTGCATTTGGTTAAGCAGCAAAGGCTAGAGCCAGTGGGATAGCTCCGAGGCCATCAGCAAGGTCTGGGTTCCATCCTTGGCATCACAAATTCCAAAGCAGCAAGTGAAGAATGTGGCTGCTGAGTTCCTCATGTATCTGGTGGCTGCCAAAGGGGACCACCCAAGGTGCATTGGGGTGAGGGGTAGCCCAGCAGCTACAGGGTGCCCATTCTGCTGAAGCCTTCTCAATATGACACCAGGATAATGACCCTATCACATTAAATGACACAACTTTGAGTCAGTTTTCTATGATGGTCATAGATTGTAATCTGTGCCTCTTAGTAATAAGTATTGTTCTTAAGACAGGAATGGCTGAGCCCTGAAAAGAAAAAAACAGAATCACTGGAGTCCACTTAGGTGGGGTGCTGTGACTGCTGCGTGCGACTTTCCCTGCAGGGAAATCCCGCAGTTGGCTTCCTTGGCTTTCTCGTTCAGCAGAGATAGACAGCAGTATACAAGTTCAGGCAATGACTGAGGCCTTCCAGAAGGGTTCCCAAAGTCAGTCTTCCTTTCCAGCACTGTCACTGCTCTGAAGTGACCAGTAGAGCACGGACACGTCTTGTCAGCTTACGGCACTGAAGTGGTACATCTTCCCTGTATGCAGTGAATTTAAAGCCTTTGAATCTTCCAGTCCTGTGTTATAAGCAGAAAGGGTCATGGCCACATACTCCCCAGTGTTCTGCTTTCTCAAGGGACAGAGCTTTTCTCCATGTGCATCTTTAGGCCAAGCAGGCTGATGAGTATGGCGACACTGCTGATAACATCATCCCATGCCAGTGGCTTCTTCATGGAATAAAGAATCATAGCTCCCAGGGGAAAATGGTTATGACAGTATGATGGCTTCAGGCACAAGCTATTTGCTGAAGATACATTCTAGATGGGTAGAAAGCCCATTTGCCTAAAACTACCTGAGCTGATTTCCCTCATCCAGATTCTTCCTTCAGATGAATGAGCTAATCTTTCTCAAGGGGCAGGTGAGCGTCTCCTGGGAATGCTGACTCCCTGCAGCCCTTTCCCAGATACACAACTTGGTGTGGCTGCTGAAAGGGGGTGGGGCAGTGAGGGCAGCCTCCTGGGAAAAGGAGGAAAGCTGACATCAGGGCTTTGCTCTTCCACAGAGCATCCAGGAGGGGCCTTATTATTCCAGGGAGGAGAGTGCAACACAGGGAGAAAAGAGATTAGAGGAGAAACAGTGGCATGGGTGAGAGATTTCACTTCATCCCTAAGATGAATACGGGACTACTGAGCTAGGTAGGAGCATTATGTAATTAGTTTTAGTTTCTCTCTTTTCCATCTTTTGTTTTTCTTTTTGGAAGTCCTAAGTCAGTGTTTTCTAAGAAAATGCCTGAGTAATTAGTTACAAAAAGCCTAACTTTGGATGAAAACGCACATAGAGAAAGCTATATTAATATGAGCTTTATATATATTTTAATGTATTTAGTATAGGGTCTATAGGGTCTCACTATACAGATCGGACTCGTAGTGATCCTCCTGTTTTCAGCCTCCCACATGCTAGAATTCTGGAATTACATGTGCATGCCACCATGCCCAATCTCAATCGCTGTCAGCACACCTGCATGGCCTGCTGGGGATAAAACCCTGGTCCCTATGTCTGCCTAAGCAGGCACTCAGTCTGCTAAGCTATCTGGCCAGCCCCTTAACTTTATATGGTAAGGACCAAGATATTTACTGCAATTTCTTTCATGCCAAAGATTGGGAATTCCTCCTGTTGTGAGCAGCATGTTACAAACAGCTTTCCCAAGGCCAGGAGAGGGAGGCAACAGAGTCTGCTCCGCAGCTAGAAAGTTTCCTCTGGGGATGACAGACACAGCCTGCAGTAGCCGGGATTCTCCTTCACCACACCGTGAGTGTGCAAAGCGCAGCACTGCACTGTGCGCTTCAAACATCACGGTGAAATTTAAAGTAGAAAAATAGCTTTATTATGATATTATTGACATACTATATTATGCTACTGTTTAAAGTATGTTTCCTTTTAGGTATTTTGAGTTATTCATTTTTAGGTGAGGTTTATTTTTTGTAGGTGAGGTTTGTTTTTTGTTTCGGTGCCGAAGACCAAACCCAGGGCTTCTAGCTTGCTAGCGAAGGTTTTTCCTGCTGAGCTAAACCCCCACTTTCACATTATTCATTTTTTTTTAAATGGATAAATATATGGCAACACTTACCATTTTAGCTGAATGTTTTAAAATAGTGTGCCGGGTATAGTATGCACGCCTGTAAGCCCAGCACCCGGGAGCCTGGTGGAAGAGGATTTCTATTAGTTGAAGACAAGCTTGGGCTTACAACAAGACCATATCTCAACAACAAAAACAACTGAGGCAGAAATAAGATAACATTTTGGAACAAAAAGGCAATTGAGAAGACCTCCTAAATGTACTCACTGCAAATGAGCAGCAGCTCAGTAATGGTAACTGGTGCTAGGGGACTAACCACGGCCAGGTGCCCTGTGAGGCCCAGGGACTGTTGGATCCCAGAGCCCCTCAGCACCCTCTGCACAGCTCCCCTGCGCCACAGTCATCAGAACCTGGAGGCGAGTGCTCATGGGGCCGCTTCCTGTCCTGAAGGTTATCCAGGTAGATTCTGGATGGCATGTGTCTGCGAAACTAAGCTCCAGTAATGACAACTGGAGATTCAGAATGAAGCCAAGAAAGACGTGCTATAAACTCACCCAAGGGAGGCCATCAGCTGTACAGGGAGAGAGCACCAGCTTCCCAGAAACTCAGACCTCCCAGAGGATAGATGCCCAAGTTCATTTTCGAGGCAGAGCTTGCATGATTTAACTCAGAGCATGAATAGATATGTGATCAGTTTTCCCATAAGGGCTTTTGCTGGATTCAGTCTCAAAAGATTCACTTTATTTGCTCTCCCAATGCTGAGTCAGGGCAACAGCCTTCTGAGCTCTTGACCTTCCTGTAAAGAGCATATGCCTCTCTCCTGTATGCTTGGCTTTTCTGGGACCTTGACATTGTGTGTTTGGCATTTTGTCATGTATAGTGGTGGTTTTATATGTTCTTCTTTAGCTTTTCCATGAAGGCAACATCTGCTACAAGACTCTCTTAGTACAAAATTTCCCAGTGGCATCATCTTTGTTTCGGCTGAGAATAAGAACAGCTGTGATTGCCCAGTACATTCCAAGAATTGTCTTAAGTATACTGACCCTGTTATGCCTCATGTCACATCTAAGAGGAAAGTGCACTGATTACCTGTGTACTTTCACGAGGAAGAGAGTTGAAGCTCAGAAATACTTAGTGACTTGTACACCTGGTCACACCCTTGGAGCAGGACTCCAACCCTGACACAAGCCCTCTTGGAGACTCACGACGCTGGGATAGCTCCGATTTGCAGCAGACGTCTGCTGTGGAATGCCGGTAATCTCAGGGAGCACATCAGCAACCCTCTAAGCATGGAGAGCCCCTCAAATGTTATTCTTGTCCTCCAGTGCTGTCTGTCAGGGGTAGAAGTGTGGCCCGTTTGCTATAATACAAGTTAAGCTTCAACAATAACAAAATCACAGGTGGGCATGGTGCCTGATTAGAATTCTAGCCCAAAAGAGGCTAAGACATGAGGATCACCATGAGTTTGAGGCCAGCCTGAAATAGGTCTACATAGGTAGACCTTATTTCAAAAAGACAAAACAAAACAAAATAAAAATCAACCAATACCAAGAAGAAAATAACAATAATAAAATCATAAAGCTACATATAAAACAAGTTAGAAGAAATTTTGACAACCTAAGCATCTTAACTGAATGAATTTGTCCCAAATATAATGATGTGCAATTGAAAACAGACCAGGGTTAAAGAGTACATAATAAAACAATAAAAAAGAAAAGAAAGAAAAAAGGAAGGAAGGGAAGAATAAATAGCAAGCAAGAAAGAAAGAGAAAAAGAAAGAAAGAAAGAAAGAAAGAAAGAAAGAAAGAAAGAAAGAAAGAAAGAAAGAAAAACGCTACTTTTAGAAAAGAGCTTATTTAATAATTTCTAATGCAGGAGACTTTTAAGCTACACAGCCTTCAAGTCTCCCATAGTCTCTTTAATGACACAATGCCTGCCCCACACTCAGGGCAAGCACTGGCCCTCCCTGCACTATTGTAATAAGTCTGTTTATTCCAAACACTTGAAGCTGAGTTGTAGGCTGCTGACTAAAGCCTCTTTCACTGAAGTGCATGCCTCTCTCCACGAGAGATGTCAACGACCAACTGCTTTGCACCAGCTTGAGGCAAAGTGGCAGGCATCTGTCACTGTGTACACAAGATGAATCACATAAGGCAGGGGTGTCTGTGAAAGTAAGCCCTCTGTGACAAGAACCAAAGTTAGTTTCTTTGTAGCCTAATGGGCTTTCACATTATGGCTTTAGGTTCCCTCATCTTTCATATCAGCAAAGTTTGGGATGCTCGTAACAGGTACTGTATTGGTCAGCTTTCTGTTATGATAACAAATGATTGAGATAAATTAGCTTATTAGAAGGAAAGGTTTATTTTGCTTACAATTTTGGACATTTCGGTCCATGATCAGTTGCTTTTGGGGTGGTAGCAAAGAAACCACTGTGGTGGAGCATGGTTCAGAGTGAGCTGCCTGCTGCATGAGAGACAGAGCAAGGAGGGCTGGGGGTTCCAGAAATGGAAAAAAAAATTAATCAATTCAGGATCAGCATTAAATATTAACCCCAAAGAGTGAGAGCTGCATCCTCAGACCATCTGTTTTAATATCTCCTGAAACAGTAGTAGCAGCAACAACAACAAAGACCCAAACAACAGCAACAAATCCTGGCCCAAGGACCACTTGAATTCCACTCTCTGGGACTAGAGTAGGATTACATTTTAGCTGGGGAGACAGCTAAGTGCTCTAAGCACCTGCTTGGCACTGGTGAGCTCAAGGACATGGGTTTGATTCCCAGTACTGCATGCTGTGCCAAAACCAGGCATGGTGGCTCCTGCCTATAATCGTAGCACTGGGCAGGCTGAGACAAGAGGTTCACTATGAGTCTGAGCTCTGTAGTAAGATTCTGCACCAAATAAATAAATAAATTAATTAATTAATTAATAAAATATTTTTTAAAAAACATTTTTAAAATTGGCCTTCCATCATTCAGTAGTGTGTTAAGATTTTCCTATTCACTTCTGTTGATAAATTATGTGCTACAACACACACATTCTTAGCAGTGCATTTTTTCCCCTGTGACCTTTTTTGTGGCCACAGAAGACTTTTTAATCTTTCTCTGGCTACCCACACCAGTAGGCATCTAGTCAGTCTCTGGGCTAGGTCATGGCAAAGTGGCTGCACAAGCCAGCACAACTTATTGCTCACTTGTTGCCCCTTCTCAGAATAATGTTCAGGAATCCATAAATTTAAAACATGAGAATTACCCAAGAAAGTACTTTGGAGTATAGGTATCAAAAGGTGTGATATAGTTACATCTGCTTTTTTAGTGAAGTTGCATAAGTAATACTATCCAGTGGGAGGTCTAATGACTGCTAGTATTTCAGAGTAATGAACATAATTGAAATTTTGGTATATCTTTAATAATATATGAATCTATGATTTATACTAATGACTTTCGTTTCTATTATTGGTATTGTTAATACTATTAGTGTTATAGTCAGAGTTTCCAAGGAAACAGATTTAATGTAGGACACACAATTTATAGGATTATTTTATAATATTTGCCCAGTCAAGTGCAGAAGAGTGCAGGAGATCTGTCCATGCACTAGAGACCCAAAGAATTCAGCTGAGAGCCTGGGTCCCATGGTGGTGTCCTGCATGGATCCAACTGGAAGCCTAGAGTCTGTGATAATGTTCATGCAAGTGAGTGCTTAAGATCTGCCCTGGGGAAGGTCAAAGGTAGGGGTAGAAGACAGAAAGTCTGCACCAGCAGAACGAAGGATCTGTGCCAGCAGACTGAGGGATCTGCACTGAAGCCAGGAAGCGATGCTCAAGGTGAGGACCAGAGCTCCCCCAAAACAAGCGCAGCCATCCTCAGTGACAATGAGGACCCAAAGTCCTTTCAGGAGAACAGCTGAACTCCTACCAGGAAAGCCAGAGTGACAGGCTTTTTCAGTAGAATCCACAGTGCATCCTCTTCCCCTCCAGTCCTCCTTCTATGCTATTGGCAAATCCTCAGGTGGGCCCTCCACACCCATAACCGTGCTGATTCAGCTCAATTGGGTGTTACAAGTTGACCATTAGTTAATATACCACACTTAGTTTGTTGCTTTTATTCAAATTATAATGAGATAGTAAGTATTAGCTAGAGGTTAATGAAGTAACAATTCAGGGAGTTTCTAAGCTTTAGGTTAGGAGCTCCAGATTAAGATGAAGGCGGACGGCAATAGGGCGTGGCAAAGTGGCTGCGCAGCGGGCACGATTTGTTGCTCACAAATAACCAGGACACGCGTGTGGATACCTTCCGCACTCTACACCTGTTTTGAACCAGAGATGCCATCTTCCGTTGTCTTACTGAAGCTTCTGATAGGACAGCGCAGCTCTGATGTCTGCCTAAGGAGCTAAGGAGCGGGGATGTGCAGGGTGTCGCCCTTTTTCTGGGGCTCCTGCGCCCTTCCTCTGCAGCCTGCTATCCCCCTGCAGTGTACTTCTTTTACTTTTTGTAACTGGCGACACATGCTCTGCACAGCATGTTTCTTTTCTTACTCTTAATAAGCATAAAACCTTTTGTACTTGTTTTGTTCAATTCTTCATCAGCACAAGAAGCTGCTAGAAGAATCTATGAGGAAAAAGAAAGGAAACAAAGGTATGAGCCCAACAGGACAGGTTTATTACAGAACAAACCTGGGCGGGACTGCTCCGGCCCTGAGACCAGACCGGATTCTCTCTTACAGGCTCTGGGTCTTTCATAGGGTCACGGGGGAGGGGCCCCAGGAAAGGGGCCGTGGCGCACTGCCAAGAACAAGGCTTGAACAAGGGTGATGGCTGCCCAAGGACAGGGCTTGGGAACGTGCAGGGAGGAGCAGCTAAGATCAGCAGCAGGGCTGATAGCATCGTGAGTCACCGGGCGCAGCTGTGCTGGGCTGGCGGTGGCGGTTAGCAGTAGCCTCTGTCAGGATGCTGGCACCCAGGGTCCTCTAGAATGTCCTCAGGGAGTCCCTAGAACCCAGCACCAGCCATAGAAATTTATGTTTTGGGTGCTAGGAGTCTGAGACCGAGTCTGTTAGCAGGGTTGGTTCTATCTGAGAACTGAGGGTGAAGCCTCTGCACCAGGCAGGCCACTTCTCTTGGCTTGTGCTGTGTGTGATGGCCCATGCTTGTCCCTCAGCACCAGATACTGAGGCAGGAGCTCCGCCATGAGTTCAAAACCACACTGGGTTATACTGTGATTTCCAGACCAGCCTAATCTACACAGTGAGATGCTGTCTCCAAAAAATCAGAAGCATGAAAAAGAATTTCGCCTTTTGGGGTGCGGGTTGCAGTAGATTAAGGCTCCCATCATGACAGCACTTTAACTTGCTTGCTTCTGTAAAGACACAATCTTCAAATCTTCCAAAGCACTGTGGCTTAGGGCTTCATGAATTTTGGGAGGAAAAGGTGCATTGGATGATGGGTAGAGATCGCCACTCACATCTTCTTTAGCTACAGTAATCAGTTTTGAAGCTTTGCCTGAAAACAAAGCGGCCAAGTACAGGCTTCCGACACATAGAAAGGCCCTTCCTTGGCAGGTCTGTGCAGTGGCCAGGGAAGACTTGACTGAGGCACCTGTGCGTCACCCTGGGAAGAAAGGGGGAAAAATATAACCATCTCCTTGGGGAAACCGCAGAAAGCATGGAATGCTACAGTTACTACTGCCAATGCAAAAAAAACCTCCCAGTAATAAGTCAGCTTTCAGGGTGGCTCAGACTATTCTGGGAGAGGGCCAGGCTGAGGTGCAGACCAGTTTTCCCACCTGATGAGGGAACACCAGCCCTGCCCCAACGGGTGGCCAGCACCACACCCTTACAGCCCCACCTTCCACACACAGAGCAGGCAGTGCTTAGCTACCCAGCAGACAAAGCCTTTAAATGCTTAGCCTGGATTTTCAGCAGTTAAATTGCTGGGTGTTCACATAGTGTGTTATTTACTGTGGAGCACTTTATCTGTGTTTATAAACCGTTTACTTAGTGTTCCTGCCAACTTCAGTGTGGGATAATTGAAAGAAAAAAAAAAAAAAAAAAAAAAAAAAAAAAAAAAAAAAAAAAAAAAAAAAAAAAAAAAAAAAAAAAAAAGAAAGAAAAGAAAAGAAACAAGTGCCAAGTCTGAAGTTCCCATCTATAAAACAAAAAGAAAAGCTAGCTGAATTTCTAAGCTAAAACCTGTTCCATCTGGCTATAGTTTTAAAAACAAAATCAAAACAAGGAATGTCCTCTCATTGCGGAAGAGTTTTGGACAGTTGACAGAATGTGACTATATAAATTCAGCAGTGTTTTCTTGTTTGTCATGTTACCACATATACTCTAGCTTCTATTCATGTGACAAAGTTTATCTGTAATTGCTCTATGGTAAGGTTTTAAAAAGCTTTAAATCTGTTTGGCCTATGAAATTTCAACTTGTACATTGAAAATGGAACTAAGTCTAAAAAGCCTGTGTCCAGTATGCTACTGTTTGGGGGGCTGCGAATAAGATCCTGTTACTCTTGTATGTGACATGCTTCTTTTAACTTCCTTTATTTTCTAAATGAGGGTCAGTGATTTTTTTTTTTTAAGTAGACTTATACAATAAGGAATCTAACTTGATCTTGTCAGCATTTATTATTAGTTTTTAATCTTGTCAGTGTTTTGGAATATTTTTCATATAATATATAAATAATAAATATATATTTATTAAAGTATATATATGTATATATATTTCTTCATACTTAGTTTTTATATGGCTCAGAAAATGTAGCTGCAATATACACTCCTCGCAGTTGCTTCCTTAACCTTTCCAATGCTAATCACCTCAAAGAATTTCTGTAGTTCTCCCTGGCCTGTTAGCCACTGGAGGAGGAGTTGTTTGATCTACTCAGTAAGCACCTCAGCGCAGGGATCTTGTCACTTGTTGCTTTGTGATGTGTTCTAGACACTCCTTACTAGACTCTTAGCAGTTAGAATATGCAGACCAAGGGTGATGAGAATACAGATCTGAGACCCATAGCGCACAGTGAAGATGACGTTCTGCACCCAGGTGAGGTTGTGCTCATGAAGCACCTATAGCCAGAGGTATGGAAAGTAATTAAGCAAAGGAAACTGGGGCATTATTAACAGGGCAAGAGAGGCCCTGTCTGTTGTGTGGCAGTGTGGCTGCTGGTTAGTGCCCAGAAGTTGTAGGATATTTGAGAAGATGGAGGTGAAGATGGAATTGCAGGCCTGGAGAAGGTGGAGATGTGTCAAAGAGGCTAAAAAGGAAAGTAAGAAAGCCCCTGCTGCTCACCTGGGGCTTGCTGAAAACTGCAAAAGAAAGATTGAAAGTCAGGGAAGACTGGAAAAGTGTAGTGGTGATACGATGCCCCGTGCGGAAAATGCTCTGAGCTGCCATCCAAAGGGCTTCTGTCCTGGCTCAAGATGCCAGAGCTGCAACTGCCACATCTTCCGCAAGCTTGTCAGATGACAAATTAGAGGCAGAGGTGGGGATCCCTACACCTATGTCAGAGCACCTCTCATCACTTCCTCATAAGCTTTGTTAAATCAACTGGAGAATTGTCCTTGAAACCTTGCTTAGGGTTGAGTGTGGTGACATGCACTTATATAAGCCAGATACTTTGGCAGCTGAGACAGGAAGATCCCTAAATTAAGGCCTGCCTGGGCAGGTTAGCCAGTACCTGTCTCCAAAAATGAAAAAGGCTAAGGATATAGTTCAGTGATAGAGCACATCTGGCATTCCAAATTTGTATGTAACCATCCCTCCTTCAAAAAACAGAATAAGATAAAAGAATAGAAGATAAAGATTGAGATATTTTAAAAATAATAATGTTTTCAAGAGAAGTAAAGCCCTCTCCATACGACTTATGGATTCTGGGAAACCTTTCTGGTACCTGTTTCTGGGAAGTGACTGCTGGCACCCTTAGGTGGTAGAGTGGGAAGGGTGGGTGTGTGTCACATCTACCAACCTGAGGGACTGAGCATGACTGACCTAGACACTGAGATAAATCTCTGTGCTCCATCTTTTGGCACTGAAAATGCTCCTTGCCACCCGTAGGCATCATGCCGACAGGAATTTTAACGGAAGCATGGTGGGTGGGGCAGCTTACTGGGGACTGTCTATGACTCCTGTTTGCAGGAAAGCTTGAACTGACTAGCGAGTGGTCTGTCGGGTCTATCTGTAGCTTCTGTGAACCCGAGGAGGCTCTCCTCAGAGGAGTGAACTTGTGCACAGAGGTAAGGGAGGCAGAGGGAGATGGCCCATCCCCAACTGTCTCAGTGAGCTCTCTGAGGTGACAGATTAAGGTTTACTAAGCAGGGTGTTTGCCCACTAGGGGCTTTAGGCCAATTCTCAGAAAAGCCTAAAAGAAGGCGTAGGGGAAAAAAACAAAATAAGACAAACAAAACAAAACAAAAAAACAGATATGCCCAGGAATTTGCTGGGAAATGTACTTTTAAATGTGAAACTAACTTAATTTCACTGAGGACAAAATGAGCTTGTTTTAGCATTAAAATTAAAATCAACATGAAAACCAAGGAAGCCTTGATTTTATAGTTGCTCACTGACTTTGTATAAATCCTACCTGTCAGTTAAAAATGTTCTTAATAACTTGATCAAGAAGTTTATGCTCTGAAACATTATATGGGCTTAGATAGCACTTTTGTCTTTTCAAGCACAGCAAAGTGGGTGACCTCAGGGACACTGAGATTGTTGGGCAAAAGACGGACTTCCCTCGCTGTGTCTAGGCTTTGTGCTGCCATACCAAATGCCACCAGCTTCAGTTCATTTTATATCACATAATTTATTTCTCATAAATGAGTGACAAAACACACAGTTCAGTTGCATTACTTTATGTCTTCAAAATGAAGTTGAATCACTATACTTCAAAATTCTGTTAATTTACAATTTGTTATATTTTTTATTTTTATTTTATTTTTTGAGACAAGGTTCTTGCTATGTAGTTCAGGCTGGCCTTGAACTTACTATGTAGTCCAGGCTGGCATTGAACTCACAACAATCCTTCTGCCTCAGCCTCCCAAGTGCTGGGATTACAGGCATGCTCTACTATACACTCTGCACAGGAGGCTCAGGCTGCACCTTTTCCAAGAAGGTTTCTGTTGAGCCAGCCCACTGTAGCCATCCTTACTTGCCTGTGATCCCGTCACTGTGTGCACAGCGTGGCTGCAGATGGATGCCACACAGTTTTTGTTTTATTGAATTAATGCTTTAGCTTCTTCTTAGACTGGCTGTCCCCTGGAAACATGCTATGTAACATGCTTTATGTAATATATATATATATATATATATATATATATATATATATATTACATATACACACATGCTATATACATGCATATATACATATATAATGAATAGAATGTTAAATTATTATTTTATTGGAATGGAATGGATGGATGGATGGATGAATGGATGGATGGATGGATGGAGTCCCAGGTGATCTGCAATTCTGAGAATGAGCTAGACCGGCATTAGGTTCTTTTCAGCACAGTATATTTTTCTGAGCTTGAATTTATGTATGCATTTTCCATTAGATGTGTTATTGTTAGTATCTCTTTCAGTGGTGGTAAACCAGTATGAATCTTTTCCTTCTACTTTGTTTAGTGTGGAGAAAGAAAAGGAACAAATTGTAAAGCTTTGCTCATTCTGTTCACTTATAGAATTTTGTATTGTTATTCACAATAATAAGTGAAATCTTATTATTTCTGAGACAGCTGCATTTAAGAGCTGATTAAAAAGAGAAAAAAAAATAAGCATATGGACATGAATGTCATTACTTTACCTAAGTTGATGTTATGTCTTGAAAAACTACCTTTTCTTTCTTTTTCTTCCTTCTTTCTTTCAGTAAGTCCCTCCTTCCAATCTCTCTGTACTATGTTTAAAGGACGTTTCTAGAAAAGCCTTCTTTTGGGTGGCTAATGGCCTCACCCAAACAAGTTCCTACTTTATCTTCCATTGTGTACTCTAGACAAGTAAAACAGATGGGGAGCAATGTTTTGAGCCAAAGAACACAGTGCAATTGGAAACACTTGCCTCATGTAGCCACGCCGAGTTTATTGTTGTTCTAGATAACAGATGCTGAAACCCTGCAGAATGGAAGACAGGGATCCCTGAACACACTGCTCTGTTCCTGGCACTACATTGTGCATCCTGCTGAGACCTCTACAGGGACTACACTTCCCCTTTCTCTGCTTTGCAAATTCCACTCTATCTTTAAAGTCTCAGCTCCCCAGGAGACCTCTTTGAGCTTCACACATTGGGGACAGCTTATGGAGGTGCCCGCCCCTCAAACAGGAGCCCTGTCTTTGCACATCTGTCTTCTCCACTAGGTTGAGAATATCCTGGGAACAAAGGACTGTGAGGGTTTCACAACCAGACTCTCAGAGCTAAGTTCAAGGTAAGCTTGGCATCCAGGGGTGACTCAAATGTTTGTTGAGCAAACATTGAATAAACGTGAAGGTCTCTCCTTAGTCTGAGTCTATGTAATGTTTGTAATCACTGCCTCAGACAATAATATCCTAAGTAGATAAATTAAGCAATATTAAAAAATGACTAAGACTTTTTTATGTATACAAAAAGCAATTGAATTCAATTGTTTTAAGAACCAGATAAGCATTTGGATTGACCCATGCTAGCTCTGTAGAGCAGGGTGGAGGTATGAAATGTCCCAGTGCTTGGGACCATGACCTTTATAATCAGTAGTCCTGTGGATGAATCCTCGTTTTGGTGCCTACAAAGCTTGAAGCATTGAACCTCTCTTGCTTGAATTCTATTGTTTGTAAAATGAGTAAAACAATGCATCCTGATTAGTTTTTAAAAATCAGAATATGTCAACAGAACTTTCTGAACATATTAAGCAGTAGGTGGATAGCTCAGTGATGAATAGGCATGAGTTTCTGAGGCTCAACTGTGCTGTAGCACTATGTGGTGTCACTTTGCATGTTTGTTGTTCCCTGGTATCCCCTGTGTGTATCTTGTTGGCAAGTGCTGGGCTCTGATTTCAGCCTTGTTGACACTGTGAATCACAGGGTCTGTCTACAGAGACAGTGCTGTAGACATGTTCAAGTGCAGGCCTCTTCACCCATTGTTCTTTCTGTATTCTTCCTACTGCAAAACTTTCATCATAGTATTTAAAATTGAGTTAGAGAGTATAAATAGGCTGGCTGTGTATTTATATTTAAACTCTCTCAGATGGTGAGTTAGTCTTTTTGTCTCATCAGGAGTAGAACAAAAGAGAGAAGCTTAGGTGGATTTAAGAGGCAGTATTTAGTGGAGAAATTAATACCAATATCTTGACAAATAATTGAATCAGAGTGTCAATTCAAAGGCATTGTGCCTGGGTGCAGAAATTATCTCTCTGGTTATGTGTTGAGAGTTAGAGAGAAACAGAGTTGAGAAATAAGATTTAAGCAGGTCAGAATAGTGTATCTGAACAACTTCCTAGTCCCTGGAACAAAATCAGAAAGGTAGGAAGTTCAGGCCCAGCCTGGACAATTTAGTAACTTAGTGAGATCTTGTCTCAAAATACAAAGTTTTAGAAAGAGTTGTGGTTGTACGTGCAGTTCAGTGTAAAAGGTCTGGGTTTGACCCTCATTACCAGAAAAAAAAAAAAAAGAAAGAAAGAAAGAAAGCAGAAAGTGTCAAGACATCAAACCCAACAGAGATAGCACAGTATGAAAACAGTGCTCTGCTTCCACCGTCTCTAGGCATCTCTCTCTATCCAGGCTTGCTTTAACGAGATAGAAAAAACAACCAGATAAAAAAGAACAACAACAACAAAAAATATTAAAACAAAGTAAAAGAAACGGAAAATCAGATGAAACATTGCTGGTGATTAGTACATTAGATAGCAAGTACTTTAGAATGCACACTCATTGTACAAGGACCTCTCAAAAGGAGGGCTGGTTCTGGCTGCGTGCTGCTCACTTCAGGCCCTGATACAGTCTCTGGCTCTCATGTGGGATGGAAGAATGACAGGTGTGGGATGCCAGAGGGAGCCATGTCCCATGATGTGCCTGTTTCTGCTCCTGTTTTCCAGGAGCAGAACAGATGCCCACCTTCTTGATGGGGTGACCAGTGTTGGGCACTTCCTTAGATGTTTCTTTTTTAAAACCATTCTTCTTAGTACACGTTTGCAGTCTGCTCGTTGTGAGGAGCTGTCCCTGCACACGGTACATCCGGTGCATCTCATGCTTTTGCTTTCCTTCCTCCTCGCTTCCTCTCCCCTCCCCTTTCTCCCGGTTCCCTTCCTATTTGCAACAGATCTATGTCCCCATTCCTCATTTTTTTCTATTTTTTACGTTTTTTTAAAGAACACAAAATAGTTATAGAAAAAAATCAGCATTAGAAATGATACAAAATTTCATTAAACAAAGTTATCTTCAAATTAGTTGTTTGGGTTACCAGATGTAAACGTGCAAGGCTGTTTTGAAGAAAAAACAAAACAAAACAATTGGAAACAACCCAAATGCCCATCAATTGAGGAATGGATAAAAAAAGATACGGTGTTTTTACACAAGGGGGTATTACTCAGTTGTAAAAAAAGATAAATTCAACACTTTTGTAGGTAAATGATACAACTAGAGACTATACTGGTTAGTGAAATAAATCAGACCTTTATGAACAAATATCTTATTGTCTTGCTAGTGTGAGGACCTGAAACAGCAATTAAAATCTGACAGGTACAATAGATACTGTGACAGGGAAAGAATTTGTTTAATGGGAAGGAAAAACTGGAATGGGGAAAAGGAAAAATGAAAGAAGGGAAAAAGATATTTAGGTATATATAAGAATAGCTTGGATAATTGGACTGCTGATTTCTGCTGGGTTTTTTTTTCCCATTTGGTACAGAGTCTACAGGGACTACAAGGTCTCACTATCGTAGATCGGACTCCTAATGATCCTCCTGTTTTCAGTCTTCCAAGCACTGGGATTACAGGCAGGCGCACCACTACACCCAGTCTCAATGCTGTCTCCGTGTGCCCTGGGGGGTGGGGCCGGCACGGGGATAGAATCCTCCACCTCTGTGCTCTGCGGAAGTAGGCGCTTTAGTCCACTCAGCTATCTGGCCGGCCCTTGCTGGTCTTTTGAAAGGAACAGTTAATGCTTAAAATTATTTTCTTTTTATTCTTTTGTGTGTGTGTGTGTATGTGCAGGATCTCACTGTGCAACTCAGAATCCTAGTGATTCTTCTGTTTTTTGCTTCCCTAGTGCAGGGCTTACAGGCGTGCAGCACGATACGACGCCCACTCCATCACGGGCTCATGCGCTCTGGGAACGGACCGGCGCAGAGGTGGTGCCAGGGATCAAACTGTTTCGTTTTGTTTTTAAATCCCTTTCCTTTTTTAGATTCTCAGGGTCTTCATTTTACTCCTTTCTAACTGCCACCTGGTAACTGCGCACTCGAGAGTACAGTGTGAGGACTGCGCATGTGTACACGACGAGCAACGAGTAGACTATGCGGTTAGCCTTTTTGTCTCAGCGTCTGCTTCGAACTCATGCCTTCTAGACCTTCGGCAAACAGGGTTTTATACTCTTATTTTTTATTAGTACAGTACACAGTGATTACATTCACTGAGAGGAACTGGTACATGTACATAGCACACTTCAATATTTTCCCTTTTCCTCCACTCTTATTTTTGCAGCATCACATTCATTTATTTGTAAGACCTTCTAAAGTTCATCATTGTATACACAGTTTGAAAACTAGACTAGTGGGCCAGAAGGCAAAAATACATGCAAGACAATTACAATAGGTAAGGTACTCTAGAGACCTTGATGTGCTGGACTATAATGATATGTCTGCCAGCAGCGACAACATGAGACAAGTATTTTCAACTGTACTATGTTCTTTCCAAGTGCACTGGGTTCTTCAGCTCAAAATACTGCTCACACCTGTTCTATTTGTCCAGAGTAAACGAACGACATGGAAGATAAGGTGGGAGCACACAGCTTAGCGTGCCTAGACTTTTTCTCATTGTTCCTTTGGTCCACACATCTTTCTTTGGCAGTACCATGCTCTTGCTAGCACTGTAGCTTTGTAAAATATCTTGAAACTTGGAGTCACTGGGTTTCCTGCTTTGCTCTTAATGCTCAAGACTGCTTTTGCTATTCTAGTTTTCTTCTGGTTCTACATGAATTTTAGTTCTTTGAGGGAGGTTGTTGGAATTTTGACTGGGATTGCATGAAATCTATATATCAGTTTTCGCAACATGGGCACTTTGTCTTTCCAGGAATAGGAACTATCTGTCCATTTTCTGATGTCTTCTTTGGTCATTTTGCTCAGAGCAATGCAGTTTTCACTGTAGTCACTTCCTTCGCACCAGCCTGAGGCTATGTGAAGGCGCTTGACTCCTAGTCTGCTTTAAAGCTCAGCTAGGTACATACTGAAAAGGGCACAGCATGGTGAGCCGCGAGGATACGTGTGTGCTGAGGGCACAGACACATGCCTTGCTGCTTTTTCATTATCCATTCACAAATATAGACGGAAGGGGTTATGTATAAATAACAAGTTAACAAAAATGTGCACTGATTTATCCAGAGTCACCTGCTAGGTGACGTCCAGGAACTTTATACACAGACTTGCATGTGAGAAACAATAAAATGAGAACAATTAAAGACCAAGCTTCAGCATAGTCTTTGTCCTTACACAAGTTACTTTGGCTACAGTTGCTGTCCTTCCCTAACTCCATGTGTGTTGCACTTTTGCCTGATTTTTGTGGTCTTTCTGGCATGATATAACTATTGTATATATTATGGCTGGCTCAGCCTACCCTGGAGGTGGGGCTGGTGCAGCATGTGGTGCCGGGGATTGAATGCCAGTCCCTGAGGCTGCCTAAGCTTACCTAAGCAGGCACTTTAGACCACTGAGTCACCTCACTGGCCCAATATAATTATTATAAATCAGCCAATTGTTCTTATGTGAAAAGATTTACTTCCAAATAGAAAATATTGTGGTATAATTATTGTTTATTGATATTACAAAATTTTTGATGCCAGGGATCAAACCCAGAGACTCATACATACTAAGCATGAGTTAACCCCAGCTTCTTGTTTTATTTAATTATTTACTCATTTTTGCTGTGCTGGAAAATGAACCCAGGGCCTTCCCACTGAGCACCATCTTTAAGCCTATTTGTTTTTTTGAATTTTGACATAGGTCTCAGTAAATTACCAAGTCCCATGGGCTCAAAGCTGCCATCCAGCTGCCTCAGCTTCCCCGAGGTGCTGGGATGCATTACCACACCATATGTATGACTATCTCAGTGAGCTTCTTCAACCCAGCAGTGGAGAGCATCTCAAACTTCAGGTCTAAAGTTTGATGTTTCCATTTTGGTCATTACATTTTGTGGTCTTGGGAAATGGAACTGATTTCCTTGGACTTCAGGTTCCCTGGCTATGAAAGGGGTCAATGTTATTTCACAATGATTAATAGTAGCACAAATTCCAGGTGTAAAGCTGTTAAATTTTCTTTGAGGGAGAGATGGTCTCTCTCTAACTCTATCTCTGTCTCTGTGTCTCTCTCTGCCTCTGTCTCTGCCTCTCTCTCTCTCTTTCTCCTCCTCAGCCTTTGTAATGAGCAAGCAGGTAGCAGACTCCCAGGAATGTTTGTGAAGGAAGTCCTGGGTATTTCCCAGGTGCCATGCTCAGGTGACCCTTCCTTCTGCACCTCTGAGCTCACAGGGGAGCAAGGTGATGTTGGGTGCTCCTCACACGTCCTGATGCTGTGCCCCTCACACAGCAGTCTCCACCACAGGATCTCACCACAAAGGAGCATGGAGCATGCTGTCAATGTGTGCTCCTTCTGGGAAGCGGAATGAGCCAGTGTGGATCACACTGTGTATATTTGGCCATTTTTGTAGCCACTTTGGTGAACAGAGAGGCCTTGACCTTCTCCGGTGCCATGTAAACTTTGGCAAGCATACGTAAAGAAAGAGTCATGCACAGGCCTGGGAACCATAAATAATCCCAGGGAGTGCAGATGTGGTATCGTAAGTACTTCAGTAGACCTCATAGATCTGTTGGAAGGCTGAAGCATACCAACCACCAGCAGGAATGAGAGTCCACTAAAAACCAAACAGGGCCAGGGATTTGGCTCAGTGGCACAACCCCTGTAAAAATGCAAAGCCTCGACAGAGATCTCTGCATGCGGATAAGCACACCAGGGGGACTTGTCCAGTTGCTCTTACAGCAGCTTGGGGGAGGCTTAAGGTGCATGTGGAGTGCTGCTGAGCCAGGCACCCGGGCCTGGAGAAGTCACCTAGCCACACACATGCCTGTGTTGGCCTAAGGTCACCTAGTTATGTCTGTGCCCACACTGGCCTAAGGTTTAGAGTGAGGAGCTGCAAATACAGATTCCAGTTCTTTTTCTACTCCTAGAATATAAAATGAAGAAAAGCAAGACAATCAGTGCCCCTGGGCTTCCATTTCCTAGACTCTAAAGTAACTATTAAGATGCATTGGCCTTACTACCTTGAGGAGACCTGTAAGAGTTAAGTGAGAAGGGTATATGGAAAAGTGGAAAATAACCCCAAACTTACTTTGCAGTGACTCAGGCTGCTGCTCTTTGCAAGCCTCTGTGACCTCTTTCGTAACCATCAGTTAGGACACAGTAACTGCTGGCCTGCCTTCTGCAGTGGCTGTGCTTTCTCTCTTGATGGCCACATTATTTCAGTGTTACAAATAATACATTACGAAAATTGCCTCCTCCACTCATTGTGAGAGTCAGAGCTCTGGCTTTTGAAAATTGTGGTAGTAATATTTATTTATGTCTTGTACAATGGGATTGGACCCATGATACGAGGGCTGTGCTGTGTGTTTAAAACTATGGTGTGTATTTAAATATAAAGATCTATACCAGTGAAATATGCACTGCCATTGTTACCTCTGTAAATGTGCCCCCGACTTTGGCCAGGCTTACCCACTGTTTTAGGGACTTTCTGAAGCAGGTCTGGAAACCCTGTTCCATGAGCGTCTCTACAAGGTCTGATAAAACATGCAGTGGCCGTTGCTGCTTAGTGCTACACAACACAAAGGCGGGATCATAAAAGCATGATGCTATGTCCTCATTATCCACCAGCTCCGGCGCTGTGTGGCTTCTGGCTCTTCCCCAAAGTCAAAAGGACCACAGAAGGAAGCATTTTGCACTGATTCAGAACATTGAGGTGTGCACTAGAGCTATTCACCAAAGAGAACTTCCAGAACTACTTCAGAAGTTAGCAAGAGCCAAGCATGGTGGCACATGCATGTCACATCAGCCCTGACATGGCTGAGGCAGGAGAATTTCAGAGTACTCAGGGCCACAAGATGAGTTTAAAGGCAGCCCACACTATACACTGAGACCATGGCTCAAAAAACCAAATCAAACCAACAAAAAAACCCAGTAAAAATGTTGAGAAAGAGTGTTGAAGTGAGAGGGAATATTCTGAGGAACATTAAGAGCAATATGTACTTTTCTTCTTTTGTACTAGGGATTGAACTCAGGACCTTGCACTTGCCGGGCTGGCCCTTAGGCTGCTGAGCTATTTCCCTGGCACAGCAATGTGTACTTCATTGTAATTTTTTAAAAATTAAACATTTACTGTATATTTTCATCACACATCATATATCTCTGATCGATATTGTTAAGTGGACAGACAAATGTTATATTAATTGGATGATTTTTCTGAAGAAATATTTCTAAGCATTCTGTAAGTTTCTTTGAAAAACTAGCAACTTGTGAAGAATTTTTTTGAGATATGATCAGTCACTGAGTAAAAACTCTAAGCAGCAGGCTAAGAGTGTTTCGTGGGCTGCTAATGGGATGAAGGGCCCTGAGCTTGGCCCATCTAGTCCAGGACCCCTGTGAGCGGGCCAGGCCTTGAAACTCAGGGGCGCATAGGTGTGGTTGCTTGTAGACATATGAGTTCACAATAGTTACTATTTTTTCCTTATAGTGGGTGGAATTTTCATAAAGGCTTAAGAGATGTGGTTTTACATTAACTAGGTAGTATCTAATAGGTAAATCTTCATTTGTTCAGCAATATTTGGCATATGTTATGTATCAGCAATTGGACTAAATGTTCAAGGTTCAGAGTGACTAAGAAAGTCACTTCCTCACCCTTATGAATCTTATTTTGATCTGGTAGACAATGGAGACACAGACCCTGGGAACTTCCCACAGAGTCACCTGGTGGTCCCTTTCTGTTACTGTCAGGGGATACCTGATGCAGATTAACTCTGCAGAAAAGAGACCCACATTTTCCTTTGCTAGTGGACCCTAAATATTTTATAAGGATTGTGACTCCTCCCAGTGGTACAATTCTTACCTCTGTTGCTCAATGCGTTAAGTTCAAAGCCAACCTCTACAAAGAATGCATGACTAAATAAACAATGTGGCCTAGTCTAGGCACTAAAGCATAGCTGGTGCTCAGGAAAGTCTCTTCCCTGAAGGCATTCTACTGTGTGAGGTAAGCTGCACAGGCTGGCTGAGGGGTCAAAGGCATAGGTCGCTAGATCTGCTCCTGAGTGCTGCCAAGGGAGGAGAAAGGATGCAGAAGCAGGAGCCAGCAGTGAGTACACTCTCCCAGGCCCAGGTGGCAGCCATAGCACAGAGGGTCTGCAGGACCATCTCTGTAAAGACCTGTAACTCAAGGAAGATGAGAAATATTCTCATTGTATGAAGACAAGTAAACATGCTCTCCCTCTTTTCCTTTCTCCTTTTCTTCTCTGTCTCTCCCCTCCTTCTTTCTACTGAGATTCCAGCATAGACCCTTGCACTGAGCTACATACCCAGCTCTTTTTAAATTTTTTTCATTCTGAGACAGGGGCTCACTAAGTTATTAAGTTGCCCAGGATGGGTTCAAATCTGCAATCCTCCTTCCTCAGCTTTCCAAAGGGCTACAATTATAGGCATGCATCATAAAACCTGGCCTCTACTTATTTTCATTTATATTTAGATGCACTCTTCTCTGCCAACCTATTATGCATCTACATATAATAGATAAAATATAATAAAACATACTGTAGTTCCCAAGGCTTACCTACTGTCTTATTTTTTCCTTAATTAAGCAGGAGGGATAAGGGTCAGTGTGGGAGAGCCAAGGAAAGCAAAAGGTAAGGTTTGCAGTGTCCATGTACCAGCTGCCCATGACAAATGGAGTCATTATATCCCACACACAGGGCCTAACACAAATGCAGATTTAGAAGAGAATAAATCAGAAGGGTTATGTCTTCGAATTTGTAGTAGGAGGTTTCAAACAGCTAAAAATTGAGATAAATAGTAAAATAAGCATTAATACACCATTTCCCTAGGTTCATCAATGACTATTTAATAACTTGCTAATAGTCGCTAGCAACATCATATGCACATTGTGTCACAGGACTCTCAGGGGCAAGGATGGCATTTCCTAGAGTGGTGCACACCTCCAGAGCCAGCACTCGGAGGCAGGAAGGTCACAAGTTCAAGTCCAAGTACTACTTGTGTAACAGAGCATGGTCCTGATGCAAATAAGAAAGCTTAAAAAGAGCTGGAGACATTGTTCATTGAGAGAGAGAGAGAGAGAGAGAGAGAGAGACAGAGACAGACAGAGACAGAGACAGAGAGACAGAGAGACAGGGAGAGAGATAGAGACAGAAACAGAGAGAGAGAGACAGAGAGAGAGAGACAGAGACAGAGAGAGACAGAGAGACAGAGAGAGAGAGGAGAGAGACAGGGAGAGAGAGACAGAGATAGATAGACAGAGAGAGAGAGAGAGAGAGAGAGAGAGAGCAATTTCCTGATCCTCCATTATTGTTGTGCACCTCACCCTTTCAGCCGACACAGACCTTAGGAATTCCTGTAACTTCAGGGCCTAGATTGTCAGAGAGGACAGCATAATGTGGGGAATTGGACCTCCCAGCCAGGTGTGCTGAGAAGGGGCCTGGCCAGCTCCTGACTGACCTCTCTCCCAGGACAAGGCTGCATCCTCTGCACACACACTATCTTGCCTCCTCCTCCGTGTCTCTTTGCTTCCTCCCTGGCTCCTGACTCTGTCCTCCCTGCTTACATGGGAGCTCTGTTTCTTCCTTGGGTTTCGCCTTCTCTGAGGGGTTCAGGTCACACCTGCACAGGCCTTCTCTACCTGTTACAATACCTCCTGCACTGGCATTTATTAAACATGATTTTACATTGTTGCTCTCAAAGTATTTTATGTGATTTTTAATGAAATAAGACTTCATTTCTGTTGTGTGCTTTTCTAGCTAATGGGGAAGGCTGAGACAGGATAATCATAAGTTCTAGGTCTGCTTTTGCCACTTAGTAAGACTCTGTCTCAAAGATATAACAAGTAAGACTCTGGCTCAGTGGTAGAGTTTTTGTCAGTATGCATAGGGCAAAAGGATTACAATAGAAGACTTAAGCTTCACGTGGGTAAAGACAACACCTTTGGAACACAGTAAGTGCTTAAGAAATATTTATTACTTGTATAAAAATATTATTGTGTGATTTATATAATGTCATTAGTTTGTCAACGAATGGTTTTCTTTATAGCTGGTAAGACCTTGAGTAATAAATCTAGCCACTGTCAATGAAAAAAATGAGTTACCACAATTAACACACCATCCACTGTACAGTCAGTTGCTTTATATGATTGGCTTCTCTTTCTCAAGTGACACAGATTCCTCACTGTGTCAATATTAGAACAGGTGCTTTGATTTAGGCTGATGTGACAGTCCAACTGGATGCCAGGGACTATGACATTGTTCAGACAGCTCTGAGGCTGCAATCATTCAGATGCTGCAGTAATTAGATTAACTGGGTTGTCACACAGTCTGCTCTGTTATTTCAACTATTGCTGTGGGATACATGGAAACAAGATGCTTCCCTAACTGCTTTTATTTTATTTTTTTTTTTTTACTCATTCTATGTGTTTGGTACAGAGTCTCACTGTGCGCCTTGGACTCCTAGTGATCCTCCTGTTTTTAGCTTTCCCAGTGCTGGGCTTACCAGTGTGCACCACCGTACCTGGACTCCGTCACTGGCTCAGTATGCCCTGAGGTTGAAGCCAGTGTGTATGTGGGATCCAGGATCGAACCCGGGTCCCTGCGCTTACCAAAGCGTTGCCCACTGAGCTATCTCGCTGACACTCTTTTCCCACTGCTTTACTTCTGAAATTGATATGTTAAAAGGGCCTAAAATAGACATGGTTAAGTTTGTTAAACTTGCACATCTTGCTATGATATGATTGTTTAATTAACCACTGTGTATTTTTTAAAAAAAACTTCTAGTAAGATTTGTTGCTATTTTTTAAACAGTTCACATAGTTTTAACCTACTTGTATTTTTCAAAAATGCCAAGAAAACTTGTAGTCTTCCCAAGAAGCACAGTTTTAGACACAAAATGATTCCACTTATGCTATGTAATTTTGGTTTAAATAACAGCAGGAGGTTTTCTTTAACTTTGTCTAATTGCGAGTGTTCTCTTGAAGGCAGTTTGTTATTTACTCCCAAGTTTTGATGCTTTTTTCGACAGGCATGTTTCTCTCACCCCGCCCCCCTGTTTTATTTGTTTTTTGAGGCAGAGCAGCCCAGGCTGACCTTCAATCCAAAATCCTTCCCTCAGCCTCTGGAGTGCTGTAATTGTGGTCATGAACCTCCACCCCCACCCCACCTGCCCCAGCTCTGAGGGACCTATTTCAAGAAGTCAGAAATAAGTATTTCCCAGGGGCTGAGCACATCCCCAAGCAGGTTTCAGCTCTCCAGATGCCAGTGCTGTGGCCGATGGCTATGGGTCACCCATAGCTGCGGCCCTGAGTCAGCTTGTGCAGCTGTAGGCCTTGCGGTTCCCTTCCTTTCTCCACAGGGGAAGTCAGTGAGAGCCTGCATGTAGGAACTTGAGGTTTACTTCCATTACTTTATTTTTAAGGTTTTTCTGCTACTAGGGATGAGCCCAAGAGCACTGTGCCACCGTTGATTGCTCATCTTTCCATACATTTCCAGCTTCACTTCAGTGCTTTTGGGATTTTCCCACTCAACCTCCTCCCCATTTGACAACAGGATTCCTATCCTCAGCATCACAATGATCTGTATGGGGACGATCATGTCCCACAGAGACCTAAGGACCACAAGTGCACCGCTCTTCTATCTGACATGTTCTAGTCAATAGCAGCCTACAAGGTGTTACAGGGGTGGAAACGAAAGCCATGGCTGAGCAGTAGACAAAGTAATGGCCCCAGAGATACTCCTACTCTAAGCTGCAAAGCTTGTGCATGAATGTATTACTTTACAAGGCCACGCAGGGGTAATTAAGGGCCAAAGTTTGAGGTTGTGAGGCTATTATGAGTTAGCTGTGAGGGCCCAAGGGAATCATGGAGGTCCTTAAATGCAGAGCAATCCTGGGCAGATTAGAGAGAAGTGTGACAACAGAGAAAGGTTATTGGTTAGGAAGCTGAGGAGGGAACCATGAAAAAGACATAGACAACTTCTAGAAGCTATGAGAGGCGAAGACACAAGTTTTTCTCTAGAGTTTCCAGAGTGCACATAGCCCTGGCAACACCTTAGTTTCAGTCCACAGACCTGTGTCAGATTCTGACCTCTATAAATGAAAGCTAACACGTTAATACTGTGTAAGCCACGCAGCTTCTACAGCTTCGCATAGCAGCAGTAGGAAGCTTAGCAGACAGACTTGTTTGTCACCATAAAAAGCTATAAGAACTGTGTTCAAAGCGGAGCTTGCTGGTGTACACCTAGGATCTCAGCACTTGGGGAGCTGAAGCAGGAGAAGCACAAGCTCAAGGCCAAACTGGGCTACACAGGGAGACCACACCCCAAAAAACTAAACCAAACTAAAACAAAACAACTGTACTCAAAACGCTACTGCCCTCTGTGGTCTTCCTCCAGGGCATGCTGCCCTGCTGCTAGTAGCTAGGAGACAGGAAGGATGTCTTCTTGGCTCATCAATGAAAGTGCTCAAGGTCTCGTCCTTGATTCTTCTTCTGAATCTCTGCAATGCCTATTATCTTTGCCTTTGACTGCATGCACAGTGTGGGCACTCCCCAGTAGAAGCCAAGCTACGAATGACAGGAGAAAAATGTCCATATCCCCTGTGTTATCCTCTCATATTCCACTAACAATGATATTGAAAAACAAAAGATAGAAATTGGAAAACATAAGCAGAGTTTGTATTGCCCATGTGGTATATATGCTGATAATAAAAATGCCTTTGATTCTTCAAAGTATGTTCTATTCTATGGTAGTACACTTGAATTAAAATTATGAGTTAATTTAGTACCCTGTTTATATCAAAAGGCTAGAGCCACATTTTATACCCACGGGCCATCTCCTCACTCTCCTGTCACTGTCTGTTGTTCTATTTATGGAGGAAAAATGAAAAAGATGATTTGTAAATATTGACTAAACAAAGGACATTTTGGGAAGAGTAACAAGAACTCTCTGTACTCTCATTTACATTGGACTGAGATCGCTGTCAAAGGCGGAAGCACTGAAACTGTGTGGGCAGCAGCACCATGAGAGACAGCATCTTTCGCTGTGAGCTAAAATTCAAGACAGAAAACAGCAGTAAGTAGTAGAGTAACACAAATCATTAGATGACTGAAGTTATTTTTAAAGTAATATGGAAGGTCTTGTTTTGCACAGATTTCATGGGATAAAGTCTCTTCCTTTCTGCTACGGGAACCCTTGCAACTTGCCTCTGAAAGCTAAGTAAGCAGTGGTGCTGTAGGTAAAAGCAGAAGAGGCTCACCATAGCAAATCGCTTTTCTTCTCTAATAGAAAGGTTGCTAAATACTAGTATATAACAGGAAAATCATGAATGACTAATTTCACAGTTCTTTGAATTTATTATTTCAATTAATTTTTGCAGTGCTTGGGCTCAAACCTTGGTCCTTCAGTATGCAAAAGAAGAGCTCTGCTAAGCAGTGATGTTCCAGCTTGTAAGAGTCCTTCTACAATAGAGCATGTCCTTTATTTTGTCCTGAGTGTTAAAGTAAAACTGATTTTGGATTTGAGAGAATGGGCTAGTGGAGACCAAGAATTTACTTTGTATTTGCTACTCGTACTTGGTGGGCATCGCTATCTTCTCTGTCTACAACACTGAGAACAAAGTGACTCAGAATGAAAAGCATCCTCCTGTCAATATGAAGCATCAGTGATGGCAAAGTATTTTTTAAGTCAACTATTTAGCTAGGCGTGGCAATGCAAGCCTGTAATCCCAGCAGTCTGGGAGCAGAGGCAGGAGAATCAAAAGTTCAAACCCAGACTGGGGCACCTTAGTGATATCTGGTCTCAAAAGCAGACATTGAAAAGGGGCTGGGGATGTAGCTCAGCATGAAGCCTCTAGGTTCAATCCCTAGTGCCACAATAACAAACAAACAAAATGATCTTATTTAAAAATAATTCTCTACCAGCAATTCATTCCAGAAGAGCCTCAAGCAGACCCCTGAGGCGCTCCCTGCTCACTTTTCTATTTAAGGAATGGACAGACACTGGCTGTCAAGCATGAGACTGAGGGTGACTTGCTGTGTGGGAGTGGAGTTAGAGCAGGGCTCACGGAGAGGCTTCGGGTTTTGCAGACTTGTGCAGACCCTGAGGCACAGGCTGAGGTTCCAAAACCAGGAGCCTTGAGCCCTTTGAAACAAAGCAGCCCAGCGGTGGCTGTCTGGAGTGGTGCATGCCTTCCCCTCCGGGGGCATTTATTTACCTTGAATAAATGACTGCCTCCCGTATGCATTTTAACTTGGAAATAGTTATTTGTATTTTTCAATCAAATGCCACATCTTCTTTTTACACAAGACTGATATTTGTGTGTATTTTCTTTCCTGTAGCCTATAATAAGCTTTAATCAATACAGTATAATGAATACTCAGAGATAAAGGTATTTTATTGCTGGGCACTGAAACGGCAGCAACTTCCTCTTGAAAAACAAAGGAATTGCCTTTTATTCCAAAACACTCCATGGTGCCAATGCCTCCACTGTCTTGCCTTTTGGCGTTCAAGGTTGGGAGAGAATGAATGCAACTGGGCCAACCCACATGACAGTGTTCCTGGTGCCTTCCCACCCGCTCGCCAGGAAGGCCCTGGGGTGAACTCATACGATGCTTACTGCCTGTGTGACCTCTTCTGTAGTCACATTCTGATTACCCTGTGATGAGCCTCTGGCCACTGTCATAGCCCCAGCTGATGTCCAGACCAACATTTCACCTCCAGGTACGCAGGCAGGCCCTGGCTCAGGAACTGCAGGCCTGTGCTGTGCATCTGCCTGACTGCAGAGATTCTGCTGGGTGTGGTTCCATGGTCCATGGTATGAAACCCACCTGCCTTAGGCCTTTTGCCAGAGCAATTAGGAAGGATTCCTTTGGCCAGCTGCTGTCCAGTAGGACATAAACCCAGAACTACTGAGGATAAAATCCCAAGTCAAACAGCACTGAAAGAACATGAGTCTAGCCATGGCTTGCCCCCAGACTTCTGAGTTATGTGAACGCCACTTGTGTTCTTCCCCTTTCTATTTCTTTGAGTTGCTCCTGAGTCAAGATCTATCTGATTATGAGAAAGGGTGATGAAAGCAGAGAAGTTCTAGATATATCGCAGAGATCCCAAACTCAACCAACTCAAGACCCTTTCTTTGCTCACTTCAGGAAGCAGGCACTGGCACTGCATCAGCAGCTTCGCATCACTTCTGTCTTCAGGACAGTCACAGCTAATCATCAGCAGAGAAATGGCCGAGTCCTGCAGGGGCAGCAGTCACAAGCAGAGCGGCAGCACCTCAGCTCTGGTTCTCTTAGAAGAAAAGAAGCTACTCTGGGCGACAAGTGCCCCAAGTAACAGTGCACAAACCATGGCGTGGGGTGCCCTCTGGTTTCAGTGACTTCAGAAGATACTAGCACCTTTCACCCCGAATCCTGCTCTATCCTGAACTTTCTCACTCCTGACAATTTAAATTAGGTAATTTTTTATCTTTACATCACAAAAGGTATTTATAATATTTGTAAAAATATATTTATTTGGCATTAAACAAAAAGCATGCTGTGTCTTTTTTTCCTTTCCACTTTTTTTTTTTGTAGTGCAAGAGATATACCCAAAGTCTAATGCATGCTAGACAAATGCTGTGCCACTGTGCTGTCACTCAGCCCTTCTTATTTATTTATTTATTTATTTATTTATTTATTTATTTATTTATTTTTGGTACTGAGGTTCAAACTCAGTACCTTGAATTTTCCAGGCAGGTGCTTAAGTTGTTGAGCTATTTATTTATTTTTATGCCGAGATAGAATTTCATTAAGTTGCCTGCTTGGTCTCAATTTGCAACCTTCCTGTATCAGCCCTTCTAGTATCTTGTATAATAGGTATGCACTGAAACATGTAGCTTACTGTGTCTTTTTTTGGGAAAAGAAAGTTCTAGAGAAAACAGAACAGTTAACTTTTTATCTCTTTCTTTCTTTCATCTGTCCTTCTTCTTCTTCTTCTTCTTCTTCTTCTTCTTCTTCTTCTTCTTCTTCTTCTTC
>PVKN010002976.1:0-39678 GCA_004027915.1 Capromys pilorides
TTCCCACTTCACCCTAGTTGCCACTTACTTGGTAGCGCGTTCCCCTGCAGACTGAGGCCATCCTGGGCTTACCTCCTGTGGGATCCCCGTTACACTGCTTTGCAACTGCCAGGCCGCTGGTGTGTCTTTCTCTCTCAGCTCTATGGAGTGTTGCATGTTTCAACCTGAAGCTAGGCAAAGATGAGCTCCCTTAGCAAGTGGCCCCATCTTTCCTCCCCAACCTAGTTCTACTTGGACGTTCTTTTCTCTGCCTTAGCTTCCGGCCTTGCCATCTGGAGTGGGGGATTCTGATCAATGCTTGATGGTAGGGATTTTCCCATCAGCATTAGCAGCGGGCGCCAACCTTGCAGTTCTCATCCCCAGCGTTCAGAATTCTCAGGAAAACCCCCAGTGTCCTCTGCCATCAGCATTGCAATCCTTTAGCAAGGCAGAGGTACAGGGTTTCCAAAGGGACGCCTCTAGGTTTATATTTTTCTTGGGGACTGCTTCTTTTCTTTCTGCTTTAAACTTTAAGTTTCAGTGTATTGGTAATACAACCCCGCCGAAGAAAAGACAAATGATTTTTTTAAAATGTCTCTGGAGGACTCCACCTACTGTCTTCTGACTATACCAGTCACTTAGGTTTGTCGTGTAATGTGTCAGAGTCTTCGCCACCTGCAGAGTGCGAGGCTGCCTGTGCTCCGTACTTCCACGTGCCCTCCCCCGTGGTTCTTCACCTGCAACACTTCCCCCCATCCTCCGAAGCCAGTCAATGTCAAGATCCTCTTCCGGGAAACCTCTGAGTGCTCAGGGAAAATTAATCTCTCCTGCTTGAATTTCTTTTTAAAATCCTTCTGAAAGAACAGTCCTTCTCATTCAGTAATTCTATACATACCTTCTTCCAGAAAAAGAATTTAAATATTTTACAGGAATAGGGAAGAGTCTCTAAGAGTTCCATGAAAACCAGGTGCAGCATCTTTGAGAATGAGGATACTAACAGGATGGAAGCTGAGTACTCTAAAAATGTACATCAAAAAAGGGCAGTACCTGCTGTAGGCAGTGGTACTGAGTTCCTTGCGTTCTTAGCTGTGTGCTAGTTACCCTTGTTCAGGTGCTTTCGTGATGGTGAAATCGTTGATATCTTAGGGGCATTTATATTCCCCTTTTTTCTTTGCTCATTTGTTTTGAGACATTTTACATTTTATTACTGTCCTTTTACACACACACACACACACACACACACACACACACACACCTTTTGAAACATTTCTGTCTGCTTGCTGAATTGGTATTCATTACTGCAATGAAATCCCGTAGGAGACGGAACGCTGCTTTGGGAATCGGGCATCTTGCACTTGAGCAAGTGCTTGAGAGACCAGCGAGGTGGAGGGCTGCAGGCTGTGGAAGCGGATGTCGGGTCTGCCTTGAAGAAGCCCAGTCTGCTGAGGGCATCTCTTCATGAGATGTCTCCTTCCATAACAAATACTAGAGATGAGCCCCTAGAAAGCAGGAAATGCTCGTTTTTCCCGTGGTTCCATTGGTCAGTCCTTAGCTGCTCATTCCCGTCATGCTTGACCTTGGTGGCATAGGGTGTTGGTCAGGGAGGGCATGGTAGATGACGCTGATGGTTTCGGGCTGCTGGGCAGCAAGACAGAGACAGCAGGAGCTGGGTCACAAGGCCACACCCTTAAGGTCACATCCCTAAAGTCACACCCCTTCAGGTCACACCCTCCAGAGACCCAGAGTCCTCCTGGTAGGTTCTCTTTGTTAATGTCTCCACTACCTCCAAATCACAGCACAAGATGGGAATCAGGCCTTGAGTGGACGCACTAAGAGACTAGAAATTCTATCAATTCTTTGGGGGTAAAGAAAATGGTGGGACCTTCCACTGACCTTTGAAGGTGTCTTCCAGATTGCATTAAAGCTGCCATGACAAGTAAGGACCCGGGGCTTTTGTTGTGCCCCTGGTGGTCCTTGGCAGCGGAGGTGTCTTCCCCAGAAGCTTCAGATCTGGCGCAGGCTTGGTGTGTTTGAAGACTCGAGGAATGTCCGCGCAGCACGAATGATACTTTAGTGTTTTTTAAATAAAGCAATCAAGGTTCTCTGCTGCGTTCCTCTCGGCAAGCGCTTCTCGCTTTCCTGTCAGGCAGAGCGGGGTTTCCGGTGCGAGGCTGCCCTGGGCTTCAGGTTTCTCTCCTGGCCGTGTCCACTAAGCTCTGTGCGGACGGTCTTCAAATTTGGTTCCTGGCAGGCTTAAGATGCCCTTAGCAAAAGAAAGCCCCAGAGGACCCGCAGCGCGGAAGCCTTGGAAAGCGGGATGCCGCGGCTTCAGTCAGAATCCCCGCGCCTGGGTCCAGGGCTGCATGCAGACCTGTCCTGCACATGCACTCGGTAAATAATCCTGACACATGCTGTTTGCTTTTGTTGTTGGCTCAGGCAAACTGCCATTTATTTCACTCTACCAATTTGAAAACCAGGCTCTTTTATGAACATACAAGCACATGAAGGGCAGAGGTCGGGGTTTTGCTGTCCTTTCCACCGATTTTTAAGTTTCATAGATCATATAACAGGGTAAGCTGTGAGCGTTTTGGTTAGAGCCAAGCACTGGCTGAAGTGTGTTATTTGTCTTGCTTGCAAATTTCGTTTCTACTACTTTCTTTAAATAAAAGAAAGACTCATACGTTTAAAAAAAAACACTGTACAATTTTTGAAAAATACATTCAAGTCCAACAGCCATACATGATGACCCGTGCTTTTACAAACAAGAGGAGGGCAGCCCCAGTGGGTGGGGTCTGTCCCCAGTTCTTTCTCTATGCACGTAGTTACATGAATTCGTGGAGGGCCTCATGCTTGCGGTCTTCTTGTTCTACCTTCTTACGAAGCTTCTCTTGTTTCGCACCCTCTTATGCCAGTAGGTCTACACCACCTGCCTTCCGGGATCAGGGGGCAGATAATGATCAAGGCACTCACTGTATCACTGGTAGTGATGTACAGTCAAGGCAGAGCACCCCTCTGCCTTCCACCCGAGTCTGCATCTATTGATGTAGAAATGGGGTGTGCAGTGGGTGTCCGCAAGAAGCCAGCATCTTTCTCACTGCCTCCACCATGGAACACACAGAGATGGAAACAAAGAGGTACACACGTACCCAGGCACCAGAGAGAGAAACCTTGAACCCTGACCGGGACAATTAGAGCTCTGTCCTACAGTGGCCTGTCATATACTGCCTGAAGAAGATAGAAGAGTTTGTCACAAACAGGTTATCACTGAATTTAGAGAGCTGGACATCTCCTGCCCACACCGGAATCAGAAAAGCTACTTTCCTTTCGATGGAGCAAAGCAGCTAGTTGGGTTGTGCTGAAAAGTGATCTTCATCTTACAGGCGAAGTAAGAGTGTGTCCCTCCCGGGCTCGCCAGGGGTCCACATCAAGGTACCCTCTCTACAGCAAGTCTGCAAGTCTTCATGTTGTTCTGAATGATTGTCCTCTAGTTCTTTCATTTAGGTGTATTTTCATATGCTTTCTCATTAGAGGGTGTTTTCTCAATTGGTTTATTGATTATTTGGGTTTGATGTCACCTAGAAATCCTTGCAATTATCAGTGGCCTGGAGTAAGTATGATAGTGTTGGCAGACTTAAATATCAGGGGTAAAGGTGTTTGTGTCAGGTTAGAGCACACCCAGGGCTGCTGGATACAAAGAAAGGAGGGACCTGGCAGGGGGGCATTTCTGGGAAGGGTTCCCTGACGTGGGGCACTGTTTCTTAGGATTTCCTTCCTTGTTCATTATGGGGCGAGACCATCCTGAGCAAGCCTTAAGTAGCAAGACCATTAAGTAGCCCTTCCACTTTCCGTTTCTTTTCAGATTCATGTTTTCTAGCAAATCTTCTTCCAAATAGGAGGGTTTTATTTTCTGCTTAATTGAGTGGAAGCAATTGATTACATGTTTGCTTCAGCAGCCCGGTACTGTGGCATCTTTGTGCTGCAGAAGAATTGATCAGAGGAACACTGGACTCCTTTTCTTTTTTTTTTTTTTCCCAGTGAAGTTTTGATTAAGCGTGAGGTCAAAAAGTACATGGTGTTCTTGGGCGATCAAACAGAGCAATGTACCATGGCGTGTGCTCTGCTTATAAGGGGGAAGCCTTTCTACTTCCAATGTTCAGGTTGTTTTCCACTGAAAAGTTATCTGGAAATACTATTTTTAAAGGACAATCATGGCATCTTTATTTTTTTATTTTTTAGAAAGGGTCTACAGGAGCTGTAGGGTCTTAGTACGTAGCTCGAACTCTTAGAGATCTGCCCGAGTTCAGCCTCCCAAAGAGTTGAGATTACAGGTGTGGGCCACCACACCTAGTATCAATTGCTGTCTCAGTGCGCCCCGGGGGCAGGGCCGGCACTGAACACAGGGGATCAAACCCTGGCCGCTGCAGTCTACCTAAGCAGGCGCTTTAGTCTGCTGAGCTGTTTGGCTGGCCCCAGCATCTTATTTTTAAGTACCACCATCAGATGCATATTTCATCCTGGTAAAACAAATCCATTCATTGGTGACGAGAAGAAGAAAAATCTGGAATAAAAATCTAAAAAATCTGTACCATGGAGCTCTGATATGAATCCTAAAGCCCTGGCAGTCATTCTGCATTGCTTTGTCTTAAAAAAATGCATTCATCCAATCGCAGCCAGACTTCTAGGCATAGTCAAAAATGCGTGCTGAGAATAAAGTGCCCAGCAAACTTGGAAAATTTTCTCACCTACAAATCTCCCAGTCCACTATGTACAAACATATCCACAGTCTTGAAATATATTCACATTTCTTAAGGCTGGGAAAAAGAAAACTCCCAAAGTTGATGCATACAACAGAAGGAGAGGCTCCTCACAATTAATGCAATTCTTGAAGCTTCTAATGTGGGCTGCTAATTAACCTTTGTGTTCGCCATGTGGTGAGTTTTGAGCAGCCGTCAAACAGGATGGAGTTTGACGACTGTCTTTCAGCAGGATGAAGGGTCTGTGTGTACCAGATCTTAATTATGGACTATGGCGTTCAATAATTTAAGAAAGAAGAGGAGCAGATGATTAAATCGTCCATATTTATTGAGGGCAAAACCAGAATACTTCACGCTGTCTCTGCATATATTCTTTATTCTTAGACAAAAGTTAATATGGCATTTATTTAAAAATCACTGAGGTTACCTTTCTGGACATGCAATGATGTAAATTTTTCAACAACATGGTATATTCAACAGAGTTGTGCAGAACACCAGAATGAATTAAGAATGAATTACCTCAAGTAAGGGAGAGGGAAAAAATAAAAAAGAGCCAAGTTACCTAAGCTTCCTGCATGTATGCATGACAGTGAATTGTGTGTGCCTTTCTATAGGCATTTAAGAGGATTTTAAATGTATACTTTCATGAGAGTTGAGGGAAGTTGAGAGAAAATTTAAAAATTTGGATGCTGTTGGTTCAGATTTACACTTTTTCGGTTACTCTTTTTCTTTGTGTGTTTATCTTTAAAATTTTAGATGCTGTGTTCCTTTTCATAGAAATCATTTGGTATCAATATCCTAGGAGAATTTCTAAGTTTTCTTTCATAATAACAGTATAATTTCTTAAATCTGAAAATAAATATTGATATGAAAATCTGTATTCCTTACCTATATTCTACTTTGGTCCCTGTTATATTCTTTACAGCAGATTTCTCTTTCTTTGTATATTGCAGGCTCATGAATTGCATTTATTTGTTATATCTTTCTTGTCTCATTTAATCTGGGCCATTTTCTGAATCTTCCTCGGAATTTTTATGAAGCTGACATTTTGATGAGTTTAGGGCAGTTATTTTATGAAATGCACCTTAAAATCTATTTCCTTAGGATTCTATTTAGATCATGGAGGCGTAGCTGTAGGTCCGGCTCAGGTCTGTCTCAGCCTATCATGGTAGGAGGTACTGGTTTATAATTTGTGAATGATATTGACTTTATTACATATTATGTCCCTCATAGCTCCCAACTCTGACAAAGTCATTTTCTCCAGGCGTTACTAAGCAGTGATATACCAGAGGGTGTTCCAGCCAACTTGACGCGTTAGTGTTAGCATCCATTGATAACTGTTGGGGTCACTGTGGTGATCATCAGATGTGTCTCCTGCCTATGTGTTCCTCTACCTCTGTTTTTCTACATTGATGGGCGCTGTGTGAGAAGGAAGTCCTTTGTTTATCGTTAGGACTCACATGTTCACGCTATATTCAGTGGGCTACAATCCATTACTCATGTATTTCAAATCAGTGGTCCCAGAGAGGGTTTGGGGATCCTTCAGCTTAGTTTCTTTCATTTGTACATGTCCCTGTTGTGTAGAACTTGATTAAGAAAATTTGTCACAACAGTGAAATATGGAAACTTTTTACCATTGAAGTTTATGTTTAATGGTTAGGCTAAGGATTAAAATGTGGCTTTGTTCTCTTCAGCAGTTTTTTTCATTGCTCATTCAGAAGGCTGTTGCTTTTATTACTGATTTGTATCACTGAGGTTTTACTCTGCTTAGGACTGTAGTCTGCTTAATGGTATTTATAATGCCTTAAAGTAGAATCTTTCAATCAGCAGATGATTCTTAGGAATATCGTCTAGTATATCCCAGAATTCTGCCCATGACATGCTAAGCTATTTCCATAATGAACTGCAGAGGTCATTAAGTGTGTAGATATTTTTAAGGTGTGTCTTGCTTCTCTTGTCCCTTTTGCAGTAGACCAAGATTTATAGCCTAAGTTTAATTTTTAAAGACATTATGGGGCTGTACCTGCAAATAAGTAATGAATATCAGAGAAGCTGATGAAGGGAAATTCTCTCTGAAACACATGGAATTTTTTTTCCTCAAGTATTCTGTTAAGGGGCTGCCAAATGGAGAGCTTTTTGCACATAACTATTCTCATACTTTCTGAGGAAAGATATTTTAAGTTTTTCCCACTTAAGCTTTTTTATAGGGTACATGGGGACAGCTGTTGCATTCTTTTTAGTAGCAGGGTATGATTCATTTTGTAATCTGAAGGTCAGACTTGAAACTCAATTATTATCCTCGAGGTATTTATTGGACAGAAGATAATGTATAGCTTAATAGTGAAGGTTAACTGGCTTGCTAAATTTAACTATGGGAACAATTTAGCAAAGGGTGTTGTCATTCCTATTATTTCTCCTCATCTCTGTTTCTTTTCTTTCCTTTTTTTTTTTTTTTTTTCCCCCCGGAACCAGGAATCGAACTCAGGACCTTGCACTTGCCAGGCAGGCACTTGTGCCCCTGAGCTATCTCCCTGGGCCCCTCATCTCTGTTTCTGTGAATATATTTGAGTTTGTTGGACTAAACCAAGCCAAACCTTTTGCTATAAAAAGTAGGGGTGATGGATGTATTTGTGGAGCTGTTGTTTCTGGTCTTTGGTTTTGATTTTTATTTAAAATCAAGTTTCCAATTTTCTTTCTTTTATGTATTTGGTACAGCGCCTCACTACGTAGCTCCAACTTGTAGTGATCCTGCTGTTTTCAGCCACCCCAGGACTGGGATTAGGCATGTACCACCATGCCCAGTCTAGGTTTTCAGTGTTTTTTTTCAGGTCCTAACTCAATCACTATAGTTAGAGCAAAGATACCTAGAAGCGTTGGTAACCGCAAAGTTATGGACATTCCTTGAAGTATTTTATTGTTTAAATCTCTTTTTATTCTAAATGTAATGAGAGTTGAAATCAACTTTCCATGTTGAACTCCTCGATTGGAGGAAGGAGTTTTGAATAGAAATGGACTTGCGTAAGAGGTCTGAAGCCAGCCCCTGTCCCATTTCATAATTTCTTTTTGAAGTCCACATCATTTTCCCCTTTTGCAGTCACAGGGACGGCTTCCCCTGCCTGGTGTTGTGTTTCTGACCGAGGCCTCTTGGGTAGATAGGGGGAGACCTGGGTCCCCTCTGCGAGGGGCGCTTACATGGTGCTTTCGTAGAGAAAGACAGCTGCTTCCCTCAGTTACTTTTAAACACTGACAAGTTTCACATCACATTTGTGTCTTGAAAGCGTGGTGTTTTGTGGCCAGAACATGTTGATTGCAGATGGCTGTTCTAGCTGTGTTCGTTTTAAAATTCCACTCTCGATGACCTTTCTCTTACTCGCCCACAGCCTGCATTTGATCTCAGCTGGCCCGCGCGGCGCCCCGAGTGACCTTTTCTCCTGACTCTTGAAGACTGTGCCTATCCACGTGATGGGTTCCTATGTGTATATCAGTGTGTGTGTGTTGGGGGGGGCGGGGGAGGGCAGACAGACAGATGGACGGACAGACCGAGAAGCTTTTCTAGCCTAATCCCACTTTGCGCACCACCCTGGCAGTTGCCTCACAGGGGCCACAGGACGTGCTGTTCAGAGCCAAGGCCTGGCCGCAGAGTGGGTCCTGCGGCAAGCCTGCCCCTGGGCAGCACGGGGGGCCAACCCGGAGGAGCAGAGACCAGAGGGTGGGCTGCAGCGAGAAGAGCCTTGTTGGTTTCTCTGGATTGTCAAAGAGAGGCCGACATAAGTTTCAAAGCCGTTGTTCACCAGGCACTGACTGAAACTTTCTGACCCTTTCCCTCATTATGGGGAGCGGCTGTGTCTTACTGTCATGAGGTGCAGGAAATGTTCGTCCATCTGGACGTTAGAGGATTTTTTTTTAACAGATATGTATCAGTTCACTAATTTGTTGACATAAGCTGATAATGTTTTTTAATGTGAATATATTTGGCAGATCTTTAAAATAATTTCGTAACCATAAAGTAAGAATGTTATGAATTTATGACACCCTAATAACATGTACAACCCTCTGCCCTTCCTGCTCTTTGGTATTAAACCTATCGCTTTTCCATAAAACTATGTCACCAGCACTTAAAATTTTTTTTTAAATTTTGAGAATGTCTTGTTAAGTTTTCCATGCTGCGCTGGCACTTGGGATCCTCCTGCCTCAGCCTCTCAGGGCCCTTGGGTTACAGGCGTGGACCGCTGCGCCCTGTGGAGGATGCGCTGTCCTTAACAAAAGATTTCTCCGTTTATTTTCTCAGCATTGCCGTGAGGCGCTTAATCTTGTCTCCGTTTGTAGATGAGAAAGCGCGTCTCGGAGAGCTGAGGGACCGCTCTCCAATCTATCCAACTGGTTAAAGATCAGAAAGCAGGGTTCTACCCTGCGCTCGGTGATGGCAATGCCGCGCCACTGGATCAGGCCCTGTAAGTTGACAATCAGTTTCTGTGGGAATTAATGAACAAAGTATCATATTAGGTACACTCCGTTCGGTTTTTAGTAAGACCGTTTGAATGGTTTCAGGGTGGCCAACAACTGCAGAAAATGCATAAAATCAAAGGACAAAGCAAATCAGTGTATTCGAAGCCTCCATTCCCCTCTTCTAGCACAGGGCCGTGGCAGGATTCTGGCACCGAAGCTGTTGTCTGGCTGGGTGCACAGCACTAGCGGGGCTGCTGGTGAAATGCAGTGAGTGCTGCCGGCACCCCTGTGTGGTGGGGTGGGAGCTCTGAATGGAGCACACTGATTGGGCACATGTAAGAGCCCACCTAGGTTTTAGCGGGATGTATTTTGGGAAAGCGAATGCGCCTGGAGGGTGCATTCACCGAAAAATCCAGAACTAGAGGGTGGCAGGGCATGGAAGTGTGTGTCGGTGATCCAGAACTGAGGGAGACTGAGGCAGGAGGATTTCAAGTTCTAGCTCAACCTTGACAACTTAGACCCTGCCTGGGAATTTCAAAACACTGGGGGTATAGCTTAGTCATAAAGTGTCCCTAATACTGTGCTATAAAAATCCTCCTAGAAGCCCCCAAATTGGTAGGGTACAGAGTTGGGAGATTCCAGTTCTTTTGCTGGTCATGATAATAAGGATCCAGGATTCACTGAGTCCTACGCCCTGGCCAACCGCATCAAATGCAGTGACCTCATGAGGCAGGCATGGCTGATGTTCCCTTTTGAGAGTGGGCAAGATAGCTCAGTGGACTAAGCACTCCTTTAGGCAAGCACAGGGTTCAATCCCCGGCACCACACCTCATGCCAGTCCCTCTCCCAGGTGTGCTGAGCTGGCCACCGAGATCAGGTGTGGAGATGCACGCCTGTAATCTCATTGCTGGAAATAGGGTCAGCTGCATAGCCCAAGCTGCATGGTGAGACCCCGTACCAAATATATACGTATATTTTAAAATTCCCTTTTGGCATTCAGAATAAATAAAAGACTGGTTAGGTTGTGGAGATGGCTGATGAAAGAGTCACAGACGGGCTTTATGGTCTGGTTGTATCTACCGCAGTCCAATTCCTTCCTGTTGTACTGGCTCGAGCCACTTGAAGAGTGGCTTTTTTTATTTTTTAACCAGTGGAGTGGTTTAATTTCTCTAGTAAATTCTGTAGTTGGAGGCATAGCCATGCCCTTGAACCTAGGCCTCTATGCTTTATTGAGAAGAGCCATGCCTGTGTGTTTACCATTTTATCATTTACACTTTCAAGTGTAACGTGGTTAGTTCCGGCTTCAGAATGAGTTCCATTTGGGGAGAATGTTTGTAAGATGAATGTGTTCCTAAGTCTGGTGCATCTTTGACACACATCAGCCATGTACAGCAGAGAGAGAGAAAAAAAAAAATGCAACGTTCTCGTATGTGTGAAATTTTATGACCTCTTGTTCCTAAGTCAGGGACTTGCTGTATCATGAAAGGTGTTGAACGGAGTTATCTTCCTGAGCTAATATGTCTGTTTTGGGTGTCAGAGGAGACATGAAAATCTCCTGAGGAGTGCCAATGCCAACTCTTAAGGAATATTACTCTCTGTTGTGTCTTTGCCGTCAGGTGACGGATCCCTGCAGGCTAAGAGGTGTGGAAGTCTTTGCTTTGTTGAGGTCATCCTGCTGGTGGGGATGTCGGGGCTGAGGAAACTGGCTCACAGAGACGCCAGTTTTTGCTATTCTCAAAGAAGCCAGATGAGGCCCAGTTTGCAGGCTAATTAAAAATGGCCAGCTCTTCCTTGGTGTTAGAGGACCAGAAACTAGTTTAAACACGAATCACACTTAATCTGAAAAAGACAGAGCATCAGGAATAGTTTGCTGGCAGCTGAGAAATGAAAAGACAGGATTGAGAATGGGAAGGAGTTCATTAATAATAACAACACATATTTATTGTCTGGGATCTATGCGATGTTCTTTGACAGCCATAGTGTTTTATTTTCATTTTTCTAACAGCTCTGACAGGGAAGAACATTTATTAGTCCCCCTTTACAGATAATAAATGGAGACTTGCTAAAGCTAATTGCCTATCTTAATGTCACCCGGATACTTTGTTTCAAAACTGGGATTCAACTGGGGCCTTATGGCTCCAGGATTGATGCTTTTAAAAGCCTGTGGTCACAGAGAACATCTTCTTTGAGATGAATCATACCTACGCAGGTCGTGCGAGTAATAGCTACCTCTGTCCTTGGAAGTCACCTCTACTTGGGATTTCTAATTTTCTAGGCTTGTTGAGTGAATCAGCTCTGTAGCGCTGTGATCAGTACTGAAGATTAGTGGGGATCCAGAGGCAGAGCTTGCTTCGTGGCCTCATGTTTACAGAGGATCAGTCCATGGTGGCTTGGTCCCCTAGCTTTGTGCCTGTGGCAACACATTGCCTCCTGGTAGGAGCTTGTGTTTGAGGCAGTGCTCACCGCAGGGCAGCTGGGAAGCAGAGAGCTTGGAGGGGATTGAGCCCCTCCAGTACTTTCTGCAGGGCCCCCCCACATCCAGTGACCTAAGCTTTTCCTCTAAGGTCCTACCACCTCACAACGGCACCACAGGCTGAGGCCAAGCCTGGTCGAGGACCCTTTGGTAGACTTTCGAGATCCAAGCAGTGACATTTGTTTTCACACTTTTCATTGTGTTTCAGTGTTGGTCTTGTTAAACCCACTGTATGCCAGGGATTTTTCAACTTGAGCAGGAATGACAGTTCATGCTCAGTAATTTTTTGCTATAGGAGGCTGTTGTGTAAGTAACACTGTCCCTAGCCTCTCTGTCATCCCAGACAATTAAAAGATCCCAAGACAACTATTACTACCTGTCTCCTAGGGCAGAATTGATCCCCTCTGGGGACCACTGCTGTACAAGAAAGAGGTAGATAGACATTGGAAACAGGCAGCATTTTCTCAGGGGTTCTGAAGCTTCTGGACAAGTCACTTGATATCTTGTCAAGTGGTTCTTTCTGACCAGTACTCTGCCTTAGCAGGAGAGGGCAGAGCCAGGAATCTGCAGAGCCCTTGCTTCAGGGTAATGCTCAGGCCATACTTTGAGCAGACATAGTCAGGAGTAGCTGAGAAGCACCAGCTTCCCAGAGGCCAGCTCTGTTCCTGCTCAGCCACGGTGTGAAAAGATGTGTTGCCTATTAAAATCCTTTTCTGCTAGTCCTTTTCATCTTTCTCAGATCTGCTGGCCTGTCTTGCAGTGATTAAGTTTACCATTGAGCTAATGCTTCTCTCCAGGTTTCTCAGCTTGTAAAGCCACACACTGTGCGTATAAATGGGTAGGACCTTGACCTTACAAACCCAGGAGCAATTATCCGAATATCTTAAGATGAGGAGCTACCTTTCGACTTTGAAAATACCACCAGGAGGGCATTTTATTTGAGGAAGTCGAGTTTTGTGTTTCTAAATATTTGTTTAATTGGGCTTGATGGCAGCCCTGTAAGACACAGCTTTATTGTGAGGAGAAGGTGACAAAATTGCTAACAGCGGAAGTCTGGAATTTCATGGTGGAATTTCGCTTTTATGTTGTGTTTGTCTCCTGTTGCTTCAAATAAACAAGTCTTCACTCTCCTGGTGAGCTCCGCCAGTACTGGGTGCTCTGTACAAACCCCAACTTAGAAGGCTTTATATTTCCAGGTGAGTTTTCTTTTTCAACAGTGCTTTGGGGTCAACTTTGATAACTTGGAAGGTGAAGCTCTTCATATCTTAGGGTCCAGAGCGTCGGTACACCTCTGGACTGATTGTTTCCTACACTGTGTCTTGTTTTTGTGATTCTAGTTTTTTGTTGGTATTATAGACTCACATGTGGTTGTAAAAATAATAGACGACATCACCTAGTGATCACATAGACACTTTGTTCAGTATCCCCAAAGGTAAGGCTGTGCTAAAATGTGTCACAATGGCTGAACGCCAGTACAGGCCACTGATTGTATTCAGATTTTCTGGGTTGAATTTGTGAGCTTATATGAACATATGAAATTATCGAAGATTAAGTGTAGGGCTCGGGGTACATGTATTCCAACAGTGAGCTGGCTCGGTGTCCCCAGATTCTGCTGTATGTGTACGATCCCACATCAGAGGCAAGTTACAGGACTGAGCTATGCCAGTACCTCACAGGCTCCTTGTGCTTACCTTTTAGAAGTGAAGTTAGAGCCCAGCGGCCTGGGTTCGATCCCGGCCTGCCGTGCTGGCCCTGGCCCCAGAGTATGCTGAGAAAGTGATTGAGACTGGGCGTGGTGGCGCGTGCCTGTAATCCCAGCTCTTGAGAGGCTGAAAACAGGAGGATCACTCTGAGTCTGATCTGTGTAGTGAGACCCTGGAGACCCTGTACTAAATTGAGAAAAAGAAATGAAGAAGGAAGGAAAGAAGCAAGGAAGGAAGAAGAGAAGAGATGAGATGAAATGAAGAGAAGAGGAAAGAAAAAAAAAAAAGAAAAGTTATCCTGCTGCTCCCCGTGCCCTCCAGTTCCTGGAAAACTCTATAATCTATCTCCATTTCTAAGCTTTTGCCACTTTAGTATTAAGAGCAGAATTATGCCTTCTATAGCCGTTAGAGGTTGGGGTTTTCTTTTTCCACTTCAAATGACTCCTGGGAATTCATCCAAGTTGCCTTATGTGTCGAGTTGGTGCCTCAGGATGCACCACAGTTTGACCTTCGACTTGCTGAAGGAAACCGATCTGGCTCCAGTGCTGGGCTCTGAGAGAGACCGCGGCTGTGCACAGCTGTGTACATGCTTCTGCAAGACCCTGCTGCGTTTCTTCAGTGTGACCGTGCAGAACAGTTTCCAGGCTGCATGTGGGCTGCTTGTGGGCCTGTCACATCTTGCCAAGTGTCGCTCCACTGTGGCTGTGCCATTGTACATTCTTAACATAGCAGGTGCACCTAACTTCTCTGCGTCCTCCACAGGACCACTCTACCCTCTCTGATGGGTATATGGTGACAGGCGTACCATGGCTTTAAGATTACTGTCACACATAGCTGATAGTCTTTTACGTCTTCTGCATGTCTATTTGCTGCCCTTTTAACTTCTAGAGTAAAATTTCTGTTCATGTTTTCTGCCCATGTTTCCAATTGTACCTCTCTTTGTATTATTAAACTTTGAAAGTTCTTTGTATGTCCCAGTTACTGGTCCATGTTTTTGGATCTGTGACTTGTAAACATTTTATCCTGTCACTACCTTGTCTGGACTGTACCCGGTGAGTTTCCCTTAAATGGCTTCCTTGGAGCAAAATTTTAAAATTTAACTGGCTCCGGTTCACGCAGTTCTCCTTTTATGGAGCAGGCTCTTGGTGTCAACTCTAAGGACACTTTGCTGAGCCCAACATTCTCTCCTGCAATTTTGTAAAAGTTTTATAGTTCTACACTTAAAGTGACGACCCATTTGGGGTGATTTTTTTTTTCCCCCTAAGAGGTAAGATAGGTCAAATTTTTATTCGCTTGTTTTTGTTTTTTTGCTTTAGTGTTTAGTATGTGAGCATCATCTGGTGAGCAGCTTATCATGTCTCTTTCTTAATTTTCAATTTTCAGGAACAAACAACTGACTGTATTTGTGTTGATTAATTTCTGCATTCTGTCTTGTGTTTCACTGATCCATGTGCCCCTCTTTAGACTCTGGTTTTCTTGGTGGTAGTGGTGGTGGTGGTGCTGGGGATGGAACCCCGGGCCTCACACTTGCTTGGCGAGTGCTCTGCCCCGAGCCACCCCACTACGCCACCCACACTTTTCACTGATGTGTCAGTGATTTAAAGCATGAGGAGTGTGATTCCTGCCTCTTCATCTTAGGCCTAGATGTTTCTAGACAGTTCAGGCTCTGTACTCTTGAGTGTAAATTTTAGAATCTTGCTGAGGCTTACAAGAACTTGGCTGACATTTTGCTGGGAATGGCCTTAGCAGTACAGATTAGTCCAGAGATAGTTGATATTTTTTTCTATACTGAGTCATACAGATCATTAATACAGTGTTTTCTGCCAGTATTTGGCCTTCTCCCTTTCAAAATTATTTATAACATTCTATTTTTTACATCGTTTACATCGTTTTTTAAAGTGTATGGCTCAGAGCTGGCAAGACAGCTCAGAAGACTAAGTCCCTGCATAGGCAAGCACAGGGACCAGGGCTTGATCTCCGGCACCACATGCTGTGCCAGCCCCACCCCCAGGCATGCTGAGCAGGTCATTGAGACCTGGCATGGCAGCTCATGCCTCTAATCTCAGCACTGGGGAGGTTGAAAACAGGTGGATCACTACAAGTCTGAGCTGTAGTGAGCCCATGTACCAAATACATTTAAAAAATGATGATAATAAAGTGAATGCCTCCTTCTGTATTTCATGTTGTTTGAAGTCACTTTAAGCTGTATTGTTATTGCTTTAGTTGTTTATTGTTGGTGTATAGAAATGTGATCCGTTTTCTTCCTGGCGTGTCCTCTGTGCTGCGTCTCTGGTGAGCCCAGCACATCTTTGCAGGTGCCTGGGGCTCTCTGGGCAGCAGTTGTGGTCCTGTTTCGTCCTTTGGGTCGGCCCTGGCGTTGGCTGTGCTGTGGTGCACAGTGGCGGTCGCACGTGGGCTCCCTCCTTCCCGACAGTGCACGTCGCCTCCATTGAGCACGGTGCCCGCCGCAGGCTTCGTGTGAGCTGCTTTACTGGTTGCGATAATTCCGCTTCATCTCTAGGTTGCTAAGAACTTTTCACCATGAGCGAGTATTAGATTCTGTCGACTGCCTATTCTGTGTCAAATGATACGACCATGTGATCTTTCCTCTATACCTTGTTGGTGTGGCACATTGCAGTCTTTGGGGGCGGGGAGGCAAAGGTGGGGATTGAAACCCAGGCCTTCACACTGAACCACACCCCGGCCCTTTGGGTTTTTATTTTGAGATCATGTCTCATTGAGCTGCCCAGGCTGGGCTTGAACTTACAACCCTCTTCCTGTACTCCACTGCACCGTGATTATGGGCATGCACCACCCTGCACACCAGACAAGCTTCTCCGAAGCAAGCATGCACAGGGGCGCACTCACTTCCCCGGCTGCCCTCACGCCTCTGCTGTGTCCCTGTCTCTCTCCTATGCTGATGGTGTCCTTGTTTCTCATGCACTATGTCTGTCTCTGGCTTATGCTTGGAGACGGCCCATCACAGGAGAGCTGGCATGGGCGGGGGCTGCTCCGTGATGCAGTGGAGTCATCTAAATTCAGATTTCAGGCTTGCTTCTCTGAGCGGACATTGGGAAGTGGCAAGATGCACCGGGCTCCACTGCTTTCCCAAGGCGTTGCCTCTCCTGCTTGGATGAGTTTTCAGGGGATCCCTTCTGGTCTTTGGCAAAGGCACCCCAGGAAATGTCTTCTTTGGGTGGTCCTCTTCACTGCTGAATAAGTATGGAGGACTGAAGAGGGAAAGGGAAGGAACAACTAGGGTGAGGGAAAGGAGGAAAGATGGAAAGAAGGAAGGGAAGGATTCTTTTTATCAACTTGGCATGCTTCTACCTCGCAATCTGAACAACTAATTTGAAGACAACAATGCGCAATATAATAGCCTTGTTGATTCCTATTATTTTATTTAGTGAAATTCTATACTATTTCAGAATTTTTTAATTTTTTTTTTATTCTCTTAAAAAATTTTAAGAAGTAAAATGATTGTGTCTCCTGTGGCAGGAGATCTGACCTGAACCTTGCTATGGGATGTCACTAGACCAGTTCATCAGCCCCTTGTGAGTATTTTTCACATGTGACACAGGGACACACGTCCTGGGTGGGTGAAGTGCCGTAGTCCAAGCCCGCCATTGTGCCTGCCACCTGAGGTCTTTCTTGTCTGCTCTCAGTGAAGGGTGGTTAGTTGGGAGTGTCCTTTGTTACCTCCATAGGGAGTTTGTGACTAATTCTAATAGGGAGGAGGAAAGAGAAGTGGCAAGTGTCTGCGGAAGGCAGTCAATGCAGAATTACTCGTGTTTTTATGTTAAAGAAACCTAAGGGACAATGTTTGGGGGGAAAAGTCCTGAGTTCCTGGAACACTTGTGTTGAGGAGCATATTAAAGCCTATCCATTGTGAGTGACAGCACAGCAGTCTTTCCAGGCCCCGGAAGGGTAGGAGGGTCTTCCTCTCAGTGCCGCTGCCCTGTGTCCTCGGTCCTCTGCTGCCGTCAGCGCTGGTCTTGCCTGTGGGAAAGCACATGCTATCCAGGCAGTTCTTGACCCAGGTTCTTGTGCAGACTCACACTGTAGTTTCAGCTCCTGCTTCTGGCTTCTGATTCAGGGGATTTGGGGTGGCAAGGGGAAAAAACAACAAACTGGAAGTTCAGAGATGGAGCCAGGAAGGGAGCGGGAGCCACATGGGTGACTTCAGCGGTTGGGGTTCGAGAGCAGTCGTAGCATCCTAGGTTCCTCTACTTACAACCCAGGGAAATCACTTAACCTCCCTATACCTACTTTGGCTAAGGCTTTTGAAAGCCAGGGCATGGGGGATAATAACTCTGACCTACTTTACATGGCTGTTGTTAAGAATTACTTTTAAAAATGACTGCAAAGCACTTTACAAATAGAAATTGCTCTATAAATGCCTTTTTTAAAAAATGTAATTTTCTAACACAGCTTTAAACACAAATAGTCTTGTTGAGTGCATCAGCTCAAATTACAAGTATCAAATGACATGGTATGACGGCTGGAACTTGCATTTTCTTTCTATAAAAAAAGTCCCTAAAGTTAGAGGCAATGAGAAAACAACATAAGGTTGTAATGTCTCCTTTTCTCTGTATCATCGTTAAAAAATAGTGCTGACGCTAACCTTTAGCTTCTTCCACATCTTGTTTTTGTTTTGTATTTTTAATAGGCTACTCCCACCGATTTGAGGATTTAATTAGAAAAATAAATGACTTCTACCGTTGCTGCTGTTTTCATTCTCTGCTGGTCCCAATCTCTCAATTAAGAGCTTGGTCCCCCAGCCGCAGCCGCATCTATGGATCTGCCAGAAGCCCACAGATTGACGTGCACCTGCGGAGTCAGCAGAGGTGCTCTGCGTCCCTGACCTCCGCCACGTGGTGTGTTCTCCTGCCATCTACCTGTCCCTGCGGGCGGGCCTGCAAGGCTCCTCCTCTGGTCTCCCCTTCTGCTACCAGGCCACCCCATCTGTGCAGGGAGGACAGCTGGGCACCCATGAATGTCAGTGGGCAAGAGCAGGCTTTGGGGCTTAGAGATGAGAGGTTGTCCATGTCAAAATCTAGTGGAGGGTTCTGGGATGGGAACAAACAGCAGACAAGGCAGAGGGGAGTCGATGGGAACTCGGCACGCTGTGCTAGGCACTGGCCATTGTTTCTGTGTTCTATCATTAAAAGCTAAGTAGGCGGCGATATCTAAGACTGGGTTCAGAGTTGGACCAGCCAGGTATGGAGCTGTGACCTCAGGCAGGGATCTAACCTCACCAAGCCTATGTAACACCATTTTTTTTTTATTTTTTGAATATGTAAAATTTTATTTGAAAGAGTAAAAATAGCAGAAACAAAGATAGAAACAGAGTAACAAGCAAGAGTACCTATGGTACAGAATTTCAAAACAAGAACAAAAATTTGACAACAGTTGTATTACATATTTTCATCATCAAATCTGTTTAGATTAAGAGATATAGGTATGTAAAATTGGTCAAATTATTAAACATTAACACTTTCAATAAACCTTAATTTTATTTAACTCTTCCAAATGCATTTTGTATTTAAGTCACTCTTCTTTAAAAAAAAAATTATAGGAGTTGAGGATGTAGAAAACGCAACGTCCTGAGCTTGATTCCTGGTACCCCCCCCCAAAATTAATTAATTAATTAATTAATTAATTTATCTTTCTTTTGAGTCCTTACACTAGGGAGCCCATACAATATTTGCATATGTAGATGTGACACCATTTCTGATCCAGGGATCCTAACAAGAATGATGTAACAAATGCTGGACAGGGTTAACAGCAAACAGCAAATTCTTAGCATGACGCCTGGCTCATACTAAGTGCTCAGCAGAGCAGCGTGTTCTTCTCTGCTGACCGAGGGCAGTAGGGTCCTGGTAGGCATGGAGGGCAAACCTGACGTGAATTTATATGGTCGGCTTTCCTAGGGTGGAGTAGGCTGGATTGCAGTAGTTGAAAACTTGATGTCAAAACACTCTGCTGCGTCTCTGTTGTGGTAGTGGTTGTTGTTGTTGTTGCTCCATAGTGTGTTGCTGCTACAGTTTTGCGTGTTTACTGTTCCGTGTAGAGGTGAAGCCCCACAGGCTGGGGATGAAGTCGCTTATAAACACAGAGGGTGAAAGTGAGGCTGACAAGCAAAGAGCTGCCTGTAGGCGTGGGGCTTCGGAGGCGTGTTGCCTGTGATGTGGTTGGATGTCAGGTGCCTTTCTGTTTTCCGTGAATGTCTCTACTACTGCTGATACTAGGAAAATGCTGCTGCATGCCCATCCTGGCGACACACATTGAGAGCAGGTAGCTGGAAAACTAAGAAGAAAAGCTTTGGACACGGGGTCTTCCTCTTTTGGTTGTTACTGGTTAGAAGGTGAATTTGCATAGTCAGTGCAGAACACGTGTGTTGCCCAGTTTTGATTAGAGATTCCTGAACCCAGAGAGGGGAGCATCTGCCTGGGCTAGGCGCTAATAGCATCCTGGATGCCTCAGTCCACCGAGCAAGAGACTTTTCACACCGCTCTGAGATAAGCCAATTTGCCAACGGCTCTCCTAGGGTGACCACCTGCTCCTGGGGCCTGAACTGTTCTATTTTAGACAAATTCAAGATCGGTGTTTCGTAGATTGCCTTTTGCTTGTTCTTGTATTTTGAAACACGGCTATCATTTCCCGAGATCTACAAGCTGTCAAGAGCTGTAGGAATTTATCTGATACTGTAAGTGATATTACCTTATACTTGTGGCTGCCTCTTTCTACGCCTACCTCTCATTTCTTCCTTAGTAACCTTTATTTTTCCCTTCTAGTACATTATCAGACTGGGTAAGAAGCTCCTTTTCTGTCCTCACAGCGTGGTAGTGACAGAATATGGACACATTCAATGCACACTGAATTGCCGGTCATCGCCCAGGATGGGTCGTCCCTGGGCTGCATGACATACAGTCCGCTAGCCTGCTCCAGAAGCCTAGAGAGATGCCCTCTCTTTGTTCTCTCAGGTGAGAAGAACTGAAGAGGTATGGGGTGATAGTATCCTATGGGAGACAAGGACTAGGTGAGAGAATGTTCCAGAGCTACTTCCTGGAGTGGGAAAGGAAGAGCAGAGAGTGACGCCTGCCATAGGTAAAAATACTTGGGAAATGGGTTCCCTGGGCTCGAGGGGGCAAGTTTATGATACTGAGCTTTAGTTCCTTCATGTCTAACCTGAAATTCATTGTACTTTAGTTTCGTCAAATTGAACACAGCACTGATTGCGGTACCTACGTTCTTGCACATACCCCTGAGCCTGAGATCCGAGTTGTGTTGTTCAGAGACCGCCTAGCATAGGACCTGTCCTGATCTTAGAGGACTGATAGCCTAAGTGTGTGGAGGCAGAAGACAGGGAGCAAAGGTGATCCCCACAAAAGAGACCAAGTGCAAAGGAACAAGGAAGCTTTTATCGCAAGCTCGTGACCAACGGAGGCCCTGGCTTTGGGTCAGGATTCCCAAAATTGTCAGCGCCTACCTGAACTTTGCTTTCACATTAGATGCTTCTCAGGTTTCTGTAGGAACCACATCACCTCATTTCCAGGAATTGTGCAAGAACGCTTCCGTTTCCCAGACACTGCCGACGGTCTGTCTGCCGTGGAGCAGTGTGGTTCAAGGTCTGCCCCATTCCCAAGTTGTCCTGTTAGGGTTCCTATTTTATAAACCTAGTTTTGTCTCAGCGAGTTTAGGGTTAGCTACATGGGAGGGCGTGAGGGAGTGAATTTATCTATAGTTTAAATGAATGTAAGTGACCCTCCTTTCAAATGGAGTCTCTTTTGCCCCATGAGGCGTGGATTCTGGAAGTGATTCGGTCCTAATTCATAAGGATCACACTAATTAACGCCTATAAAACACCAGCAGCGGCTCAACCCATAGTCAGGCCTGAGAATTTAAACATTTCTTTCTTCTTTTCTCCTGGAGGTATTTTCTTCATATGTGGTAATTCTCAACCCCTTAATGTCTGTATGACGGTTAGGCGGATGTGAGACACCTCAGTGAGTGGCAGACACAAATCCAGCCCTACCGGGCCTCACATTCTGTCACGGAGGCCTCAATGAGGACCGAGCTTGGGTTGCTCCGAGTCTCCAGTGAGCCGTCTTCCCTTCCTAGAAGGTCTGCTGTGCTTGGCTCCGTCCTTGGGGCTGAGCGCGGGTGTCAGGAGTGGAGTGTGCGTGGACAAGGCCTGCCAGCCTGCTTGCCTCCTTGTCCCCCGGTGCTGTTTCCAACTTCCCCAACCTTCGGGAACATTCTGCCTGAAAACAGCCAGGCCCAAGCCCTCTCTGACCTTCCCAGTTCGGTCCTGTTCCATCTGTCCAGTGTTCTGTGTCCTCAGCCGTGCGCTGCCTCTGTCCTGGAGCTTTCCGTAGCTCTCCTGTTCGGTAGCATTGCCGTGCTGCATCTTGCTGGTGCTGCTGCTTTACAACAGCTTCTCCAATCGGTTGTTGAAAATTGCAGTCGCCTGGATGTAGGCTTCTTGGAGAAGTCTGGTGAATGATGACTGCAGGCCAAGGAGCCCTGTTCTCATTAGCACTCAGGCACATTTTGAGAGAGTTTCCTACCTGGTCCTAAGAAAGCCCTTGCTGCCCCTTGGCCACAGGAGTGTGTTTCAGGATTCCCGGTGGCTCTTGAGATAGTGCGGAATCCTATGTGCCGTTGTATGTTTCTCCTCTGTGTGCCTATGGCCAAGTTGAATTACACATTAAGAGATGTAATGTAAATTAGAATTACACTAAAAGATAAACAACTACGACAATGGAATGGGATATTTATGACCATATACCTTCACCAAAGGTTAGGGTCGTCTTTTGAAAAACATCTTTCTGTTCGGTGTTGAGGCCTCATGACACGGTGGAGGCTGAGGGCCCCTGGTCTGTGAGAGGAGGGTCCCTGGAGCACCAGTGCTGTTGCAATTCCAGGGAGGCAAGTTTGGTAACTAGGACAGCTGCTAAGCGACCAGGGGGACCAGCGAGTGTGTAGAAGGCAAATGCGCCAGCCACAGGCCTGATGCACATGGCAGGCAGGAGACAGAGAGAGAGAGAGAGAGAGAGAGACAGAGAGAGAGAGAGAGAGAGAGAGAGAGAGAGAGAGAGAGAGAGAGAGAGAGAGAGATTAGATGTGCAGCTCACACCCTGCAGGCTCTTTATTTCTGGGATTTTTCACCTTAATATTTACAGACCCTGGCTGAACACAGGTCACTGAAGCTTTGGAGAGCTGTGAAGTGGGGCCGCTGTCTCATGAGTACTACAGAGATGACAGTCAGGGCCCGCGCCGCTTGTCACCACGCGCGCCAGGCAGGACAGTGTGCACCTACTCGGTTATTTTCATGTTTCATTAGGAGGAAGCATGTGGTTAAAAGACTCGGGTCCTTCTTAGCCCTTTCTTTATATATCTGCTGTTCACATGTTGCTGGGCCAACATGAACTCATCAGCCCGTGAGAGGGATGTCGCCCTGGCGTGGGCGGGAAGAGGCGCTTCTGTAGACAGCCTCGCTCACATCCGGGTTTAGGTTTCTGAGGAGGAGGGGAGGACCTGAGAAGGGTTGGGCACTCATGTCCCCTCCCGGGCACATCCAGCCTGTGCAGCTCTGTGCTGCTCCACTGATCCAGTCTGCCTGGACTAGAAGCCCCTAGGCAGCTGCCTGGAGCTCTTGGGCAGCTGTGTCCCCTCCCAGCCTCGGGTTGCCAGCCCCCTCCCCTGGAAGGTGGCCCTGCTGGGGTTGGGCGTCTCCTGCTGGAGAAGCTGAGCTTTTTTCCTGGTACTCAAGAGGCTGTGAAAGTTTCCTGAGGAGGAGAAGTGTGAGCCAGGAGAAAGAAGTTCTCTGCCTGTAAAGCACAGCCTGTGGTTTCTACTGTGGATTTTTTTTTTTTTAATGTCATTTGACTTAACCTTCTCCCTGCTGGCCTGAGCACATGTGGGCGGTGTCTGCTGAGCCTTGCAGGGGCCTGGGATGCAGAAACTGCTCCCTGTCCCCGCTAGGCCTGAGTACAGACCACTCCTGTACAGCACTGAGAGCTTCCTGTGCGGTGGCCCCAGGTCCCGGCTCTGAGCTGCCCCACATGGTGGTCAGATTTGCAGCTCCTCCTGCATCTGCAAGCATCCAGCTGGGGCTCCTCTACGCTGAAACAGTTACTCAGAAGCTCATGGAAGTGTTTCTAAAAAGCTGTTCCCTAGGTGGCATTAAAAAAAAAAAAAAAAAAAAAAAGGTGTAAATCCAGTCTGTAAAAGCCTGGAGAGGCATAAATGTGAGTACAGTTGGCATTTAAAATTTCACATATACATTTTTTTCCCAGTTGACAAAAATCAGCCTAGCAATTTTGTCGTGGGTTTTTAATCCCTGAATTTTGTCAAATATTACCAAAGGTTAAAGTGATCTTTGATTTTAATCCAAAGAACTCCCCCCCCCCACACACACACACCCCGCTCCATAGTCAAGAACAAAGTTAGAAATGAGTAGAAAATTGTTCCTGCCGTCCTCCATTCCCAACAGTTCCATGAAGGAAGGGCTTTTCTTCAGCCCATGGAAGATCTCAGAGGAGAGAGTTATTGCGAAGAAACTGGATTCCCCCTGCTCAGCAGATGGCCACATTATAGGAAATTAAAAACCAGATGTAATTATTGGGAATTAATAGAGATAGACTGCTCTGGCTCCTCTAGTTTCTGTTCCATTCTTGTGGATGTCGTGGGTACTCAGGGCACAGCCGCTGCAGTGGGTTAAACTGAGGTCATCCGCTCCTGGTGATCTTACACACTTAGGAAACCCAAGGCAGATTCCTTTCTCTTTTAAATGGTCTGCCTTTAAGTCTTCAGGGGTCACATTAGAATTTTCTAAGACTGTCTAGGAGGAAGGACTGTTCTTTAAGGGTCACTGGCTTTTCTGTCTTTTGACATTGTTTATCTAGTGCTAGTGGTCTGCATCCCGAGCCCCATTTCCTGTATTCAACTTTCATTGTCTCCTGTGAAAGGTGGTCTTTTTACAGTTGCTCCCTGTGTCTGGCTACTTCGTACATGTCTTTGTTATGTATTTAGCAAAGATCCCCCAGGATTCCAGAGAGTTTTAAATGCATCTCTTGAAGATTCTGAGCTTTTTTGTAGAGTTGAATGGAAAATATACAAATGCAACAGTGAGCTTTTGAAGTCAGCCCGGGCAGACTCAGGTACTTGCTCAACCTTGTCCTTACTCCTTTTTGCTGTGGTGGGACAAACAATGACAGAGCTTTGATGCAATGACAATGAAAGCAAAGGCCAAAGGACTTGTCCCTTTCATCTGTGACCATTTGATTTCCCAAGTATTCTCCAGGGCAAATGAAACATGTTCACTATTTTAAGACTCACTTAGCATGTTTCTCCGTCTACTAGAAAATTTTATATTAGGTAACCAAGACTTAGAAGCTAAAACACACTGACTTTTCCCTAGAACCTGTAAATGCCCAGTGGATAACCAAGCAAGAGAAAACGAAGTCTCCCTGCCTCCCTCCTGCAGCTGTCTCCCTGGCAGTCACCTTGGATTGAGGTCTGATGGATGAACATGACCAGGCCCCCCGAGCCACTCTCTCCTCACCCTAGACAAGTCCCTACTTGTCGAATCCTGAGACAGCGATTGGCCAGCTTGCCTTTAGCCAAAGAGTCTTTGACTGTACTTCCTGCCCGCTGACTGTTCTGTGTCTCTGGGAGCTCAGGTCCATGCACACACACAGGTTGGGTAACCCCAGGCGCCCAGTCTTGCCCAGGTGCGACTGTGCTGCTAAAGATCCCCTTTCTGCCTTTACCACACCTTTTGCTCTGATTGGCAGCTTGGGACAGATGGCAGAATCTGTTCTTTGGGACCTGCAAAGCTGAGGGCTTCATCTGCAAACTCTGGTAATATCTTGAGAAAATATTCTCATGTGCAAGAATCGTGTTATGATTAATATTGTACTAATGTATTTTATTGTGGAGAAATGCAAACATATTTAATTTGTCACAGTGGCATTTAGCTCTAGAGTTTCCTGCAATATCACTATACTTGGAAAGATTCTTTTTTGCCATGAAGATCATGAAATCATATTTATTCAAAAAATGTTAAGGGGGCTGGAGAGATAGCTCCGAGGTCTAAGCACTTGCCTTGCAAGTTCAAGGACCCAGGTACGATCCCCAATATCACATGCTGGCTGTGCTGTGCCAGCCCTGAAACTGGGCATAGTGGCACACAGCTGTAATCCCAGCGCTGGGGAGGCTGAAAACAGGAGGATCCCTATGAGTCTGGCCTACATAGTGACACCCTGTACCAAGTAAATACAAAATTTGAAAAGAAATGATGTTGAAGGGCCAGGGAAATAGCTCAGTGGAATAAGTGCTTGCCTGGCAAATGCAAGATCCTGAGTTTAATCCCTAGTACCGGAAAAGAAAAGTTCTGGTCCAGCAAGATGGCCCAGTGGTCTAAAACACCTGCTTAGGCAAGCTGAGGCAACTGCAGGGACTGTGGTTCGATTTCTGGCACCACATGCTATGCCAGTCCCACCCCCATGGCAGGCTGAGACGGCCATTAAAAAAAAAAAAAAAAAGATGTTAAGATCATTAAGAGATTTTTAAAACTTATGTGATTATAATGATAGAGAGCATACCTTGTATATATGAAATATATACACTGCAGAATTGAACATATTGGACCAGCCCTTATTCCACACCTTCTCTTCCTAGCTCAAACACTGAGAGACTTGTCTCATTGCTTTTTGAGAAAGAATTCTACTCTTTCTCTCTTCACAGGAAACACTTTTTTTTTTTTAAATTTAGGGAAAAGTGTACAGGGTGTTCAGGGTCTCACTACTAGATTAGACTCATAGCGATCCCCCTGTTTACAGCCTCCCAAGAGCTGGGACTGCAGGCAGGCACCATCACGGCCAGTCTCAATTGCTGTCTCAGTGAGCCCTGGAGGTGAGGCCAGCACGGCAGGCCCTGGGATCGAAACCCTGGCCCCTATGCCTGCTTGCAGGTGCTTTAATCCCCTGAGCTTTTTGGCCAGCCCTAGAAAACACTTACTGAAGTAAGTGTTTGCTAAAATTATTTTACTGTGTTGGTTGAACATCTCAAAATATATAGAATTTGAAAACTTTAAAGCATTTTCTCAATGTGTTTTGGGGACAGAGCTTTCTGACGACTTTTTCTTTGTCCTCTCCAAGTCCCTCCTCTTCCCTTGTTTTATTGCTTCATAATAATGTACTGCAGAATGTAACTCTGACCGACCTTGCTGTTGCCGTTCTGGCTGTCCTCCTAAGAGGGGCTGGAGGGTGACTCTCAAGCCTGAGACTGCAAGAGGTGTTTCTGATGCTGGGAAACCTTCCTTCTGGATCAGCAGGTGCCTGGCTGGCTCCCAGCTGCTAGGATCACAGCAGACATTACTAATCGATCAGGCAGCCTTTGCAGCAGAGCCCAGATATGCCCTTCTTATTTCTCCTCAGCAAGCTGCCTTCCTCTGCCTTGTTGCATTAGTGCTTAAGAGGCAATCCGTTTGTCATCGTTGCAGGAGAGTACTTTAATTGAAGGTCATTTTATCAGCAAAATCCTGTGCTGATGTAAAGTGCAGGTCTTTGCTTTTAGGAATTTATATTGCTCTGGAATATAAGGAATATTGCTCTGACACTAGGTAGAACCCTAAGCAATGTGCAGATAGGAGATACTGTTATTTTTTAAAATTTATTTATTTATATTATGACCGGCTCAGCCTGCCCTGGGGGTGGGGCTGGTGCAGCATGTGGTGCCGGGGATCAAACCATGGTCCCTGCAGTTGCCTAAGCTTGCCAAAGCAGGCGCTCTAGACTGCTGAGCTATCTCACTGGCCCGGAGATACTGTTATTAAGAGACCTCTGATGCTTCACCTGGAAAGAATCTCAGTTGCTGCGATGTTATCTGCTACGTGACTGCTGGGGAACTTTTTTCTCAACTGTAGTAAGGCTGAAGAATGTGTTTGCTCCATCACCTCTAAGTAGAGAACCAGCACTTCAAATCACTACTTCAGAAATGAAAATCTTACTGTAAAGTGTACAGTGAGAGGTCACTGGGCCCTTAGCCCCAGGTCTATACCTCAATTTGGAGGGACAAGGTTAGCGTTTCCAGAACAGAGGCATCTCATGTACATAGCATCTTCTGTAGCTGTGACCCAGCGCAGTATTCCTGGGAAGCTTCGCTTCTGTGCTGCTTCTGGTTTGGGGCTAGGTCCAGGTAGAAACTGCATAGGAAAAAAATTCATAGGGTGCATTTAAGCAAATAGGCATGTGTCGGCGAAGTAGAAATACCACCTACCTGCGTAAAAAGAATAGTGCTGTAGATGAAAAAGCCTTGATTTTCTTTCTTTCTTTTCTTTCTGCTGTGATTGAATATGTAAATTATTTCAAGGCTTCTACTTCCACATGGAAGACTTAAGTCCCCCCAATTGTTGGACAAGACTTGAAAGCTAGTTATGACAGTGGGGTCCGAAATAGAGACCTGCTTGTCCCAAGGGAGATTTCCTGCTGCTCCTTTCAGCGATTTTTCCCTTTCACTAAATAATACCCTTGCTTTTCCACTTTAGAAGCACTAAAATACCTTCTGCGGTTTCAAAGAGTAGGAATGGAGAGGGTTTTTCCATGCATTTGATAACCAGGCAGCTTTAACAGCACACCTCTTCTCGGCTTCCTTCCTTGGCCAATTTTGAGCTGCATGTGTGAGTACATCACGTGCTCCATGGCGGTCTTAAGGAGAAAATCTTGAGGATCGGTTACCCAGAATTTGAGGTAACTCAAGCTAAAGGTCAAGCAGATGATCCTAGTAACGTCAGTAGTTCTTGGACCCTGGGGGAGCTGTTCTCCCAGGTAAAGTTTACCCTTTCCAGCTAGCTAATAGGAATGGCTGTCCACTCTGGAACTTCAGTCTTGAAGACTATGCAATATAAATTGAAGGGTATCAAGCTGATAATTAAAGAGTGCATGGGCTTTTAAAGTACAACATAAATATGATGTCGTTGCCGTGGTGTTCATACATGCTACAGTTCCAACCGACAGTTTCTTTTCTGAAAAAGAAGAAAATTCATTTTCATAGCACTTGAATATTTTCCTTAAAGATTTTGGGTCTCTGGATCAGAGGGCTTTATTCAGCATGCTCTTCATGGTGTGTTAGCATCCTGGTATGTGAAGGGCTGGTGGACACCAGCCGGAAACTGCTCTGAGCAGGATGTAATGGTGACCAGTCGGCTTCCGTGTTTACTCCTGAGACTGCCCAAAGCCTGGGCCCCTCATCTGGAGATGGGCAGGGGACTCATAGGAAGTGAGCCTCTGTGAGACACCAGTCCCCACAGAGGCCTATAAAGGGTGACGCTTCAAAGGCCACAGCCAGGGACAGCTGGCTCCCACCTCAAGGAACTAGATAAAGACTGTCATTGCAGACATCTCACCCCAGGGTGAAGACCTTCCTGAAGGTAACCTGGCTCCCCTAAATTAACATAGCGCCTTACTTGGAGGAGTCCTTGAGAGGACTGCCTTCCTTCAGCATCCCTTCCTCTTGTTTGGATAACTGAATGAGGACAGTGTGTTCCCCCCAACACACACCATCCCCCAAGATCTCTTACCTCGCAGAGAATCTCAGATTCTGTTAGAGGGCCCTGATCTTCCCGGAGCCTTAAAATTATGTCACTTGGCTCATTTAATTAGACCTTCCCTGTGTACTTGCTTGGGAGCTTGAGGGCCAGGCCAGGCCTCGGCAGCTGAAGGATGATGTTAGCGCATTAGCAGAGCTCCTCGTGTCATGTTTTCCTTTCACTTGTTTATTTTTCTCTTTCAAACAGAGTTTATTCTGTTATTGATGACATTGATTAATAATATCAACTGTTAGCATTTCTAACTTGGTGATGTTTTGTGTTACAGATCTCACTTTTCTTATTGTACCTTTTTGTGCAGCCCTGCCTGTCTGAATCTTGTCTGTTTACAGCTTGGTTACTCGTGATGGTTGTATCCTAGTTACTCATCCATCCATCGCAGTTTATCTACTTCTCCCCAGAGGGAAGGTCAGCCTGATTGTCCTTAGTCCTCTCAAAGTCTGTGTCTACAAACTGTCTGCCTTAGGTGTCTTCATCCCTATTGCCTGAAGATCCTTGTGTATACGTGTGTCTAGATGTATGCAGGTGTGTGTGCACACACGCACTGTGCACACATGTGCATTTGTGTCAGTATCCGTCTCTCTCTTCATAGACTCAAACATCAGTTATTGCTGAATGGATGAAATCCACAAATTTAATGAATTTGGCTATTAAGCAGTGTCACCAAACTCTGCTCTGTCACTTGCTGCAGGACTGCGTTTCTTCACCACTGTCATCATATTTACATGGTTGTGTCGCCTGATGGCCCGAGTTCGCGTCCCACCAGCCGTGTGAGGCGCCATCTCACACCGTTCCCTCACCCTTCTCTTGTTGTCACTGAGGTTGGGCACCGTTTTTTCTGCTTGACCATTGGGCGTCTCCCTTCTGAAGAAGGCATTGTTCATTCCTTGCTTAAACATGGCATTTTCTTTCCACTTTTGGCCAAAAGATCTGTTTTTCTAGCCATGTTTATGAAGTTTGGGATGAAAAAAAGACGTCCTTATGTTAGTTCCGACTTGCTGGTGCTGAGGTGTCCCCCACCCCAACCCTGCTCCCTGTTTGTTTTCTCAGCTGTGCTTACCCCCACCGCTGCTGTCCACAGCCCCTGCTGTCTGCAGATCAACACCCACCTCCTGGGGGCTGAGCCTATGGCGCTGCTTTGGGGGCTTCCAGGGAGCTGAGAGCCTCTGCCGGGGTTTCGGCCTGCCCCCTCGCACCCAGGCTGCGCTACCTGCGCAAGATTTCTTCCTCGTCTTGCTAGCATCTTTTCTGGGTCCAGCATCCCCACGGCTCCTCTTGTCTGCACATGACTCTCCTTCCCTTGGCACATGCCCACCCCTCGCCTCCTCCCAGCAGCCTCAGGAAAGAAGCTCTCGCCCAATTAGGTTGGGTCTCTGCGCTACTCCGTGGCAATGTCTACTTCTTTCTTTGAAACTCTGTTTTTCATGTTTATACAAATATTCAGCATTCTTTGTTGAAAGGTAAGAACAGGAGGGAACTGGGGTCAGTGCCTGGGCCGTTGCCTCCCTCTGTCCTGCACATGCAGCCAACCACTTCAGACAGCAACTCTATGAGTATTTCCTAGTGGAGACAAAACTATGCACATCAAATGCTAATTCCGTTACTCCGGCTTCCTGTCTAACATCTGGACCAATCTCTCTAACTAGATTACTCTTGATTCTGCATTTTACACTTAGTACATTAAATATGCTTAATTGTACTTTCCCACTGATTCAATAATTACACCTATACATGTCTTTCTCCTCGCGTTGCCAGTTTATTTTTGGTCGAGTTTGGGGTGCACATCGTTAGCGTTCGTGTCATTGTGAATTCCGCTGCCACGTCCAGTGCGTTATGATTGCTTTTCTATTTGAAGCATTGTGTTGTTTTTCAGCTTCATTATTTTTATAATGAAATGGAATATTTCTTGGTGTAGATTAATTTCTTTCCCTGAAGTTATTTTTGGAGGGTAATTTCTGCTGGACCCCTGTTACTGACGGCTGCTAGATCGTGTAGGGAGATTGAAGCTGGTTCCACGGCTAGCAATGTGTACCTGTTTATCGAGAGCACCACCAAAATTGAGTTTTATAATTTCATTGTATTTTAATAGCTCTGGAGTACATTTGTGCTTCCATCAAGTGGTTCCAATTTGTGTTTCTTTCACTTCTGATCAGTCTGCGCATTTTTCACCAGGGTGATTTACATCCTCAATTTCTTCCACCGAAATCATCAGTGTCCGTTCTCTGATGTCATCCTAACGCGAGCCCATCTTTTCTTCCTGTGAGCGGTAAAAAGAAGAAGTCAGATCCTCTCTAGCTGTGCGTTATTTTGGAAGTGGTCTTGGAGCTTCACCGGATTTGTTTCTGCAGGTGCCTTTGATTGTCTTAGAAAATATATAGCAGGGAGATTTGCCTTAGCAGTTGGCCTGCTTGTGTAAGTAATACTCAGTTAAGTGGAGTTGTGGCCCTTACCACTGTGGATACGAAAGAACATAATTAAAAAATTATGATACTTCCCTTCAGGACTGTGAGAAATAGCCTCTTGAAAAAGTAGGAATCCATATATATGGAAGGTGCATGTTCTTTTTTTATTTTTTATTTTATTTTTTTTTTTTTTGTCTTTTTGAGACAGGGTCTCGCTATGCAGTTCAGACTGTCCTTGAGCTCACTTTTGTAGCCCAGGCTGGTCTCGAACTCACATTGATCCTCCTGCCTCAGCCTCCCAAGTCCTGGGATTATAGGTGTGCTCCATCACACCCAGCTGCATGCTCTTTTTTTAAAAAATTTTTTTAAAAATATATTTGGTCTAGGTCTCACTATGCAGCTTGGACTCGTAGTAATCCTCCTGTTTTCAGTCTCCCCAGCACTGGGATTAGAGGTGTGTGCCGCCACGCCCAGACTACTCTGTCACCAGCTCAGTGCACCCGAGAGTGGGGACCAGTGCCGTGGATCAAACTCTGCATTTGCCAAAGCAAGTGCGTGGTCTGCTGAGCTATGGCACCAGCCCAAGATTCGCATGTTCTTGACTCCCCTTTAAATTCAGAAGTCATTTTTAGATTTGTTTTCCATAGTTGCTCAGAATCCTTTAGGATGAGCCTTGGCTTCCTGAACTCTGACCACAGACCTCACATAAGCGCGACTCGATTGCCTTTATAAAGGTAAAGATAAAAGAAAAAAAAAAGATTCTACTAAAGTTTGTCCCTCCTGATTGCTCTTCGGGCAGAGAGAGTGGCAATCTTTTCCAGAACTTTCAGGACTTCTTAAAAAATGTTTTTCCTTTTTGTTTTTGCTGCACTTGAATAATCTGCATAGTTTTGATATTTAATTTCCCTTTTTCTTGTTGTTTGGGAGCCTGCCATTTCTTTAGTCTCCAGTCAGGAGTTTCTTCTACGGCACTTAAATTATGTAAAACCTAGCAGGAGTGCTTGAAGTATTTCAGGTATTTTGGTTTGCTGGGGGAGAAGACGAACTGCATGGATTTGAATTAAATCAAAGTTTGATGTTTATGTTTTAAGATTTGTTTTGTTTTTCGTTTCACTTTTTAAACTACTCTTTTCAGACCCAACCCCTGTGAGGAGGAGGCCTCCCTCTGCACCACTGACTGTGGTAGTCAGGTCTTGCCTTTTGATGTGGAGTTCTTTTCCCTTGTCTGGGGATCAAACTTGGGACCTTGAGCTTGCCAGGCAGGCACTCAAGCCACTGAGCTATCTGCCCGGACCCTCCCTTGTTCTGTGTACAGTTTTATCTTTATGGGATTCATGGTGGGATTCATAGCCACACTGAGGGCCTCTCTCTCCTATTCGCCCCCCTTGGCTGGGCCAGTGTTGCCCCACCCGGTTCCCCAAGTCTTGGCTCTTAGCCACGGTCCCCATCTCTCTGAAGAGCTCATCGTCTTCCGTGGCTCTCTGCACACTGGGGCATGTCTGCTTCTGCAAGGTGGTGTCAGCGGAGTGGCAGAGTCTCGGAGAACACTGAGCTCGGCTCTCAGAGTCTAGTACAGGTTTGCTCAAGAGTTCTCTTTTGTGTCTGCTTTAACAAAAGGAGAACCTGCCTCCCGTCAGCCTAATTGAACGGATTTCACAGTAGGCTCGCAAAAGCCCTGGTTTACTTTCCATCTGAAATCGGGGGGTCAGAGAGTTGCCTTTCTTCTGTGCCGAAGCTTCTGCTGTTCCTTCTTGAGTAGAAGAGGCCTTTACGGTCGGTCCTATAATTGCTGTCCTGATGAGAAATCTGAAGGAGGCAGGGGGAAGTGCCACGAGCTCCCAGCTCTGTTGCTGTCTTGGCCCACTTTTCCTGGGTTGGAAAGGATTCGCTTCACTTCGTTTCTCCTTGTGAGCCCAGGGTGGCTGCTGAAGAGCGACATAAATGCAGCTCACTGATGTTCTCCGAGAGGACTCTGCTACTTGGGGACCCGGCGCAAGCCTGTCCCCGCTCCTCCTGGTGGCTCGCCCTTTCCGGTCTCTGCTCTCGGTCCGAGCCCTGTGCTCTCGGGGTCCCCCCCTCCCCCAACTCCGGTAGCCCCTGCCATCTGTAGTCATCACTGACTCCTTCTCTCCGTGCTATGAATACAGCGCGTGGGAGGCAGATAGTCGCCTGTCTCCTTGTTTTCCTGTGCCGAGTTTCAGCATCTGAAACTTTTCTTCATAAATTAGTCAGAATGGTGTTGGTCTTTATGAATAAAGATGTTAAAGATGTTCTCAGATGACTTCAGTTTTCTCTCTTCCGAGTTAGCTATCCGTCCAGTTTCATGCGCTCCATCTTCTTCCAAGCTGTGACCAAGGATATGAAATGTAGGCTGGCAATCGAGTGAGCTTAACCTAGCTCGAGAAGAGCAGGAGGCTATGTGCAGTGTTCGTGACTCCTTAGCACCTTCCTCAGCAGGAGGACCTGAGTAGGCAGGGAACAGCCTGTGGGTTCTACGTGGGTTGCATTTTCTGTTCTCCCCAAACGTTGCCGAATTGTTTGACTTTTACAGTGTGAACCGCTGCTTACATAATGATGATATGCTAACGATGTGGAAGAGCGTTTTAGGATGAACAGCTCTGTCCGTCCGGCTTTCGCCCGGCCTGAAGCTGGGCTGTCTTCCCCACCTGCTTGCCCTATTCTGCGTTTTCTGAGTGTTTCAGGACAACACACACGCACCACTCTCCTGTTGATCTGAGCATGGCGGCAGCGGGGGAGCTGAGCTGAAGTCCCGGTGAACGTGGAAGTGTTCGTGTGCCTCTACCCTTTTTAGCAAGAGACAGCTTCAGGTTGGAGGCAGGCGTTGTGCTGTAATTAGAGCCGTGAAACACATCTTGTTTGTCATCATGTTACTTCCCGGTCTGTTTCTGGAGATCAGGGCCGCGAAGTTTGTGAATCCGTGCTCAAAACTGTGCTTTTGGCCTTCACAGAGTGAGGCCACAGGGGGTTGTTGTCTTTTTTTTTCCCTTTGGGGAGAGAGGCTCAGCAGTGTGTGTATGTCTGATGATTTTACAGATACTCTTATGTAAATGGAAATTAATTTTTTAGCAAGCACACTAAATCTTAGCCGGTTTTATTGGAGTTTGCAAAGCATCTCATTACCACTTGATTTAAAGTCAAATACCTGAGCCTGAACAATACAGGCTATCGCAAACAGTGACATCAGATTTATGGCCACTCAGGCTGCATGTGTCATTCCTGGCCAAATAGCACAAGTAATTTCAGCCCGTGCCTCAGTGAATGGATCTGGACCTATGTGCCTGACATATACGAGGGAAAAGTAACAGAGGAAACCACTCAACCACTGCCCCAGGACTGCTCAGGCAGAGATGAGTCTGGGCAAGGCCCCTCCCCCCCACCACCCAAGGTGCATCAGGACCTGGAGAAACACTCTCCTTCCTCCTCCGCCATGGAAAGCTGGCTGTGCACCTTTCTCTGCTGGCCTTTGGAATCTGAGTTTCTCACGAGGTTCTAGACTTATTTTTGGCTGTATATATTAATAATAAAAGGGCTGGGGAGGTAGCTCAGTAGAATAAATGCTTGCCTGGCAAGCACAAGGTCCTGAGTTCAATCCCCACTACCTCAAAAAAAAAAAAAAAGAGAGAGAGAGAGAGAGAAATTTGGGCTGGGGAGATAGCTCAGTAGAATAAGCACGAAAAGGTACTAATAAAAACCTAGTTTGATTCACAATATGACAATATTATTGAAACTTCTTTTAGTAACAAATTATTGTGGTTATAGACTAAGACCCTCAGTTTGATACCGAGCCCTGGAAAAAAAAAAAAGTTAATTAGAAGTGCAGCTACGTGAAAACGGTTGAGAATGAAATCACATTTTCAGGGTGGGCACTAGCAGCCCGTTGGGTGCAGTTCTCTTTTTAAATGTGTTCTGGAAGAAAAATTGAAAGCATACATTGTTGTTAATACATGTGCTAAGTCGTGTTATTCTTGTGTGTACTATGTCATGTATAAATATTGTATATTCCTATGTTAATCAGAGAATATGTTTATTAGTAGCTTACGTTGAGCTCCAGACAGCTACAAAATCCTTGTGTGTTTGTCTCTCTGAATCTGTGGGAGACACAGTCCAAGGCCCTCAGAGGGTGCCAGAAGCTATGGTGAGCGGTGTGTCTTACATGCGCTGTTGCTTGCATCTATTGGTGTATGCTGAATTTTAATGCATAGAAGAGATAGAGTAAGCGATTGCCAGTAATAACAAAGGACTTTTGCTAGAGTGTACTAAAATTATTGGTATTTTCATTCTTGCCCTCTGACATCGTTATTATGAAACGTGAAAGTTTCTTGAAACGCTGTGAGAGTCTGAGAAGAGGCACAGCTACTAAGTAGCTAACAGGGGAGAGGGGGAACAAGTTTGCCACACGGGACAGAGGACACTCCCTCACCTGCATGGGGCAGGAGGGGATGGCGTGAGCTTTGCGTGTGCCACTCTACACACGAGCCATTTTGAAATTTATGGTAAAGTCTTTTTCTCCAATTTTTTTGTTTCGTATTCTCAAACTGTAACTAGGACGTTGGAACGAGAAACCTCTGGTGATGGAGGACTGTGATACGTACCAGTTGTTACAGCAGCTGTGTGGCACTGTCGCTCTTGCCATGTCAACGTTAGAGTGAAGGAACCCAGGCATGGGATTATTAAATAGTAAGACTTGAGGCCTGCCAACTTGTATGTCCAGTTCCATTCCAAACTGTCAGCTTTTAATCACTATTGATAAAACCCTGACTGACTGCCTGCTTCTTTTATAAGTTTAAACATAACATTCCAAAGATGTCAAAATAAGGGTATTTAAAATAATGATGAAAGATGCCCCTTCTCATGGGTAATTGGCCCGTGCGGGAGAAATACTTGCAGCCTTCTCTTGTAGAGGCTCAGCCTGTTCTCCCCGGAGCACCCAGGGATGGAGCCCTGCAGAACCAGCTGTCCTGGCTGGCGGTGGCAGACACCCTTTCTGTCGAGGTGACAGCCGCGCTTTCTGGGTCTCTGCAGCTGCTGCGGCAGCAGGAGTCTTCCCCACGGTAGAGGTCCACGGAGCTGGCCGGAGTTCCTCATGAGCTCCGGAACTCGCCCTCCCCGCCAACCTCCTGCCCTGCTGTGGCTCCCATGCCTGCAGAGCTGTGTCAGGCTGAGTGATTCGCAGCATTTAGCACTCAAATGGGCTCATTGCAGACAATCCAATTAGAATAAAGTCTATTATCGTTTTGGTACCTTGGAATGAAAGGGAGTGTTTAAACGATGAAACACTGGCTGGCAGTTGTCTCACGTCTAACTCATACTCATCCTCGTCTTGCGGGTTCTTAGCATCTTGCTGAGATGATGCTGCCTGGGTGCGAGCTACGCTCCAAGTCCAGTGGCGCACCTTTCCCTCAGAACCTTGGTGTCGATACATCACTGTCTGTGGGTCTGTGAGAAGCAGACAGGCTCCTCTTACAGCCATCAGTATGTATTCTTTCAGCAGGGGACTTTTAATTAAAGTTGCTTTTCTTCCAATTAAATGTAGGAATCCAAACAGGCGTTGATAGAGGAGAGAGCCCCATCCTGCAAAGAACAGAATGGTGCACCATAGAGACCAAGCAAATGCAAGGCTGAAGTAACTCACAGAGGTCCCTTGTAACTTGCTCAGTGATAATGAGAACAGGAAGAGGAAGCCGCAGAGGCCTCCTGGCGGAGGGCTTTATTTCAGAACAGTGCTAAGCAGCAACATTCTCAGACCAAGCCCAGCATGGAGTGATGGAGACGGATGTCCCTGTAAAAGCGAGGCATTCTGGGAAGATTGACTCAGAAAGAAATGAGAATTAAGTACGAGTCATTCCTAATTGATAGCATAAGGATGCAGATATATATTTAGACTAATTAAGCTCACAAGTAAGAAAAATTCCATTACCAAATAGAATGCGTATTGAAGATGCATGCTAATTATACATGGATACAGAGGCATATAAATAGTCTTAATTACTCTCTGGGTCACCATGGTGTTGAAGAGATACCCTTGGGAGCTGGGACCAGTGGTTCTGGAGCCGACAGTCACAACTCTGTCCTTTTCTAGTTTGTTTGACCTTGAAGTGACCTTTCCCAGTGGATTCCACTGTACACTTGGAACTGAAGCAGGAAGTAGCGCATAACAGCTCCTTGTACTTGGTAGAATCCATAAATTTTGGTTGGGCTTTTGTTTCTGCTGTAAGCTCAAGCATTGCATGGTCCAGGAAGGTTCCCTTAAGGTTTTGAAAGGGCTGAATTTGAATGGGACACCATGAATGGCCAGGGAGCAGGGCAGGGAATGCCCTTGTCATTCCTTCTGTGTGGCCATGATTTAGAGTTTCCCTCCACCTCTCCTGCCTTTCTGTCTAGCGTACATGTGATATCGCTAGCCAGCTGGTCCACCTTGATTTATTTTACACCGTGAATCACGAGGCCACCTCATTTCCTGGGGAAAACGTGGTTCTGTAAACATTCTTTCGCCCTTCTGTAAATGCTCTTAATGGCTCCTGGAAGGGGGATGCAGTGCCCGGATGAAAGGGGCTGGGAACTAGCTCCGGCCTGCTGCCCACTGCAGAAGGTGAGCTGGTTTTCGACCCGCGTCTCCGCCCCTGCGGTGCTCCCAAGGTGAGGCCATCCATGCTGACAGTCGCGGGGGTCGGCGCAGAACAAGGCAGGGCCCCGCAGAGGCCTTCTCCACTCCTGCTTCCTTCCAGGTGCTGTGAGGACGGTCCTGGGTACAGGTCTGTTTGATCACGAGCATTCGTGTAGGGGAGTTTGCGGCTTTTCCCAAGGATTTGGCAGAAATAGTGAAAACATTTAGAGACTCATCAATCGTTTACTTTCTGCTCATTCTGGAAGGCAAAGCCAGCCAGTTAAAGGTTCCAGTCCCCCAAGACAATAGCAATTGATATGTTTCACAAATACACACTAAGAAGTACAGACTGGGTCCAGGCAGGCCTTTGCAGGCTGGGCATCTCTGCTGTGGGTGGAATTCCTGGGTCTGGGCAGCAGTCTCCTTCCGCGGGAGTGGGCTCCTCCTTGAAGCGGGGCAGAACCCTGGAGAGTTGTTCATCCGCAGCTGTCCTAGGACAGAAAGGAGAGCAGGGCTCCATCTAGGGGGGGAAGTGAGAATGCTGAGAATGGTTCTGCGCTGTCCAGGGAGGAAGGGTGGCAGCCCGTTGTGGGAGGATTTTCTCTTGGTCCATGTGCTTCTCCTAAGGGAAGTGTTTCTCTCTTATTAATGTATTAACATACTTACCTACTATTCTACCTGTCTGTAGTGTTTTAAAATGAAAACCTTTAGTCACTGGGTGAATAGTGGCTCACGAGCTTTCCTTTATAGACCTTTTAGCCAGGGGCCTTGCGTGCAGGAACAAAGCGCAGGTGTCTTCCCAGGGCTCACCCGATGTGGTCACAGTAGCTACCCACAAGAAGAAGAAAATAACCATGGTATGGTAGCTGCGTGTCAGACAGGAGCTAGAAATCCTCTTGATTCTCACCCATAACCCGGAGGTGTTTTCAGTGTGAAACTAGACTCCTCTCCAGCTGCAGCTGGAATACGCAGAGGTGAGAGCTCTGTTCTGGCAAAGTGAGATCACCCTGGGTTTAGGAGAGGACGTCTCCTCGCTGGGGAGGTGACGTGTGTCTGTGCTTGCCTCACATCTCAGGCTTCCAGCAGACCCTTGGACCCACGTGGGCCTGTGTCTAACCTGTGCCTCCGGGCGGCTGCACCCAGAACCACTTGGTCCCTTCCCTCCTCTATGTTCTAGCACCTTCCAAAGGTGTCCAAGTTGCATTCTGCGTGGATGAGCTCCTGTGAACTGTTGTCACCACTGGTAATCTTCTATTTTAAGATGGGTTGTTTGGGACCAGGTATGGTGGTGTGTGCCTGAAATCCCGGCACTCGGGAGGCTCAGGCAGGGGGATCTCCACTCGCTTGAGACCAGCCTTAATTAAATGTCAGTTGAAGACCAGCCTGAACTACACAACAAGGTGACCTTGTCTCAAAAAAATGGAGAGAGAGAGAGAGAGAGAGAGAGAGAGGGACAGAGAGAGAAAGAAAGAGAGAGAGTGTTCTTAATATATTTTAAAATGTGTGATTAATTTTTTGGTACTTTTTCCTGATTTTTAAATTATTTTTAAAGAGAATACAAAATGATAAAAAAAAATTAGAAACTACAGAATTTCACTAAACATATCAATAGGAATTTGACGATGGTTGTTATATTGTATCTTTAAATTAGTTATCTTCAAATTAGTTATCTTCAAATTA
>PVKN010002977.1:0-39689 GCA_004027915.1 Capromys pilorides
TAATTCCTGGATATGAGGATTATGGATACATATATGTGTGTTCCCCAAATTTAAAAACCACAGGATGATTTTTTTTCCTAGAAAAGTCAGAAAATCAGCTAGATCTTACTTACACATGACAGCAACTCAGCCCTGCACTTGAGCTTGCTGCATGGCCTTGATCTGATCGCCCCCATGTAAATCTGTTAATGGAGCATTATGTGGGGCTGTGCTTCTGTTCCCCACCTGACGCAGCCTGTGTTGCTCTTTCCCTGTCTGGAGGAGTGGGGACAGAAGACAGTGTCAATGGTGAAGGCTTTAATATCCTGGGCCAGCTGAAACAGCAGTTGTGTTCTGAGTTCTAAGCTGATTCTCTGGACCTTTACTCACATTTCCTTTCCCTAATAAAGGTTTTATTTCTGTGAGGAAATTATAGGTCTCTGACACATGTGAAAACCTGTTTAGATTTCATCTGGACTGAGGCTAGGAAGCCTGAGTTCTGTTTCTGACTCTCATCGGATAAATAAAGACAATTAAAATGTCTTAAGGTCCCTTATCCATGGAAGAGGTATGGCTATAGGTCACAGCAGTTTGGGAAAATTTAGATTCTGTGGAAAATGGAAATGTTGTTTGTGACTGAGTGCCCATGGAAATGTGCGTTTTCAGGCACTCTGGCACCCACGTGGTGCCTGGTAAAGGGTGTGTGTGTGTGTGTGTGTGTGTGTGTGTGTGTGTGTCCCGGATGTGGATGGCAGGAGCCCTTGGACTAGGAGTGCGCTTGCAGCATTGACTTCACCACACTGATCAGCTCATGGAACTCTGTGTTCTGAAAGTGGCCGCGGTCAGTGAATTTGTACAGCTGGGCTCCCAGCCTGTCTGCCACTTCTTGTTGTTCCTTCCAGGGAAGGAAAGGGTCGTCCGTGGAGCCAAACTGCACAATGTGAGTGCAGTTGGCCTTGATCTTCTCCCACTGCCAGGGACGGTTGAAATATCCTAGGGTGGTAAAAATAACCTGTCAGTGCCCAGGGGTGTCACACTGCCCCGACAACCTAGAATACCCTGTGGGAACCCTGCGCACAAGGGACCACAGCCCTCCTGTGAGTCTGAAGCACTTTCTGTTTGTGTCTGGACACTGATATGTAGCTCTTGTGAAGACTAGGGTTCAATTCTAGGCTTTGGGCTGGAAAGAGGCCCACCATCCAGACCTAATTTACATCCAGAGCTAGGTGAAAAGTATTTCCGTGGTATTACACTCTTTTTCTCCCGCTATCTGTAAGCTGGGCCTGTTTTATAACCTGTTCAGCCCACTGTCAGGAGAAGGGCATTATGGAGATTTCTGGCTTCAGACTTACCACTGGCACGCTCATTTTCATCCCCCAAGTCTGATGTATATGCAGACACTAACACAATAGCATAGACACGATGGGTCTCTGCATACCTGGAGAAGGAAAAATAGTGTCAGCCAAGATAGGTAACATCTGATCCCCTACAAGTCAACAAACTGTAACTCACTTGATAGAGTTTGCTGGAAATGGGAACCATAGCGTATTTATTTTATTTTTATTTTTTTGCGGAACCAGGGATCGAACTCAGGACCTTGCACTTGCCAGGCAGGCACTTGTGCCCCTAAGCTATTTCCCTGGCCCCCCCCATAGGATATTGAGGTTAATGGAAAAATGGCAAGGAGATTGCAGATAGAGCCCCAACCACAGCTGCTTGATGAGCTCCTGCTGTGTGCATGTGTGTGAGTGATACTAGGGATCACACCCATGGCCTTTGCACTGAACTCTGAATCAATAGGCCCTTTACAAATTTTTAAAATTTTGAGATGAGGTCTTGCTAAATTGCTAAGATGCCCTGACTGGGCTTGACCTCGTGAACCTCTTGCCTCAGCCTCCTAGTGTTGGGATTACAGGTGTGAACCACCATACTGCTAATCTACTCCTTTTTTAGGGTAGCCCAGACCTCTTCTGCATTCCTTTCCCCAACAAGCAAAAGCTATGTAACAGTTCTTCCTGGTGAGTGCCTCCCTCGAACTTTCCTGTGCATCTTAGTTCACATGTAGACTCCCAGGCTAAGCCCAGAGCATTAGACCCGGAGGGGTTGGGGCTGGGACCCAGGAATCTGCATTGTAAGACATACTGCCTTCTCTAACCCAGCTGACTAATGCCAGTGGTCTGGGAACCATATCTGAAGAAATAGTGCAATACTGGAAACAAACCTGTATTACCACACACTCCACATGGCTCTGTACTCCTCGCTTGTGTTGCATCTGTGTCTCCCACTAAACCATCAGCTCCTTGCAGGCAGGCATGAACTTACTGGTCGTGGTCCCTGGTCCCCAGTATGCTGCTCAGCGAGTAGTACCCAGCTAACTGAAGATATTAACTTGCTCAGCAAAGACCAGGCTAAGAGGAGGTGTGGAAAGGGATATTTTCAAGAAGCGTCCTGTGCTAGGAAATACTTTGGGTCAGCATTTTGTTCTTGGGCCTAAATATTTATTTCCAACTCTTCTTGAAAAAACTGAAACTTATAGCAAAACTGAAAGACCAAAAGTATTCAGATTTGTTAAATTCAGTTCACTCTTGCTCTAGTATCTATTAAGGAATTGTTCTCTGACATAACCACAATTTCATTTTCATAGCCAACAAATGTAACATTGACACAGTAGTAGTATCTGCATCTACATCCTTTTTTTTCTTTTTCTTTTTAATATATTATGGCTGGCTCAGCCTTCCCTGGGGGTGGGACTGACACAGCCTGTGGTGCCCGGGATCAAACTGCCGTCCCAGCGGTTGCCTAAGCTTTCCTAAGCAGGTGTTTTAGACTGCCGAGCCATTTCACTGGCCCTGCATCTACATCCTTTAAAACTGGTTTTCCAATTCTGGGTCCAGTCATGGACCAACCACTTGTTTGATTTTCATGACTTCCTAGTCACGTTTCTATTTTTTACACTGACATTGTTTAATAAGAGCTTAGGACAGTTGTGTACACTGCCCCCTAATCTGGATTTGTTTTTCTCATAACTAGACTGAGATTAAACCCTCCTGGCAAGCATGCATGCTCCCTAGGTGGCAGCCTGTCCTTCCCACTGCATTTAAGGGATGAAGCCAGTCTGACCCGTTACTGGTGAGATTAGGTCTGGTCACCTGAGGTTATCCCTCAGCGCTCTCCATTGCCAGGACAGTTTCCACTTCGTGATTCACCAGTAATCTATAGAGGTCCCCTGTGATTGTGTCCACTTCCTGCCCCCCTAAACTTACTGTAAACTCAGGGGTCCTTTAGAGAAGGTCAGTCTTTCCCTAGTGGCTTGAGAACACAGTTAGCCTCAGTTGGGACAGGCTGCAGCAATATAATCTTTTCCAGACAACCCTGGCAGCGTATTAACATCCACTAGGCCAGGACCGTGCCACAGTGGAGTACTCTGTTCCTAGGCATTGCTGTTACCATAGCTTTGATCACTCTGGCTGAAAGGTTGCGGAATTTGGCAGGATTCCCTGATCTGCAGGTCATGTGATACCTGAGTGCCTGCTGGGGACCAGCAGCCCCACAAGTAAAACTATTATCCTTTTTCATCCAGCATAGGACACATGGGAGAAGCCAACCCTGATGGACCAGCTCAACCAGGAAGTTCCCTGCCCCCCAGCTACACAGGGAGACATAGTGCTCCAATGGAGAACACCCCTGAACTGGGGGTTGCCATAGGTAAGGCAGGGGTAACGGTCCCTACTGCTAACAAACACTTAGGGAACATCTGCCATATGCCAGGCTCTCTTCTAGTCCCTAGCATTTCAGTTTCACAGTTAACAAGTTCATCTTTGTGCAGTTTAAATTCTACTGGCAGGAGACACACAAAAAGGGTATCAGATGATGGAAAGTTCTAGAGATAGAGGGGATGTGTTTATTGTTTCTTGCAGAATGGTGAGGTGCTCTAGCTGGCAGGAGAGAAGGGAGTGGGTAGACAGCAGCGCTCAGAGCGGCTAGGGTTCTAGAAGGATCACTGCATCCTAGTTTAAGCAGTTACTACTTATTCAGCCCCCAACCAAACCAGGAAGGAATTAAGTCAAATAGGGTTACCACCACGGAGGCCTCCACTGAGAAAGGTGAGCGGGGCTCACGAAGGGGCAGGGCCCGCAACACACCTCATGGCTGCGATGGCGCCGGAGCTGTGGCCGATGACAACAGTCTTCTCATCACACTGCAGCTCTGTCTCCATGAAGGGCAGCCAGATGCTCTCCCGGGCTGTAACTGGGGTTCAGGGAGAGACAGTCATTTGATAGGGGCAGTCTTGGCCTGATGTCACCCCACCCTGTCACAGACCCTGACTGCTTCCTTGCCTCCGGATTCCCTTAAGCCGCACAACTGGCTGCAGGCTGAGGCTGTTTGGAGGGGGGCTCAGGTTTATGTGCTGCCGGTTGAAAGATCTCAATCTGTAGTTTGAGTAGTTTTACTTTTTCTTTGTTTTTCCCTATTTTTGTTTTTAAAATACTAAGGGAATAAAAGTATACTTTTTTTCTTCTTCTTCTTTTTTTGGTCTTTTTGAGACAGGGTCTCACTATACAATTCAGGCTGGGCTCACTGAATCCTCCTGCCTCAGCATCCCAAGTGCTGGGATTACAGGAGTGTGCCACCATGCCTGTCTTAAAGGTATAATTTAGAAGGTTTTTTTTTTTTTTTTGCGGAACCAGGGGTTGAACTCAGGACCCTGCACTTGCCAGGCAGGGACTTGTGCCCCTGAGCTGTCTCCCTGGCCCCCTAATTTAGAAGTTTTAATGTCAACTTTCAAACTTAAAAACTCTTGACAATATTCTAAAACTCTTGTCTTCCTAGACACAAGTCACAAACACATCCAGAATAAAAGGAACATTAGCATATTGGTACTGGGGCTTGAATTCAGGACCTTGTGCTTGCCAGGCAGGCATAGATGCTGCTGAGCTATATCGCCAGCCCCTACATTTTAAAATATTAGGTTTCATACTATAAAGTTGTATCATATCTCTGCCTGAACTAGGACACGCATAGATTTTGCCCGAAAAGTCCTCTTTTAGAAGAGAAAATTAGGTTGCTTACAGAATTTAAAATTAAATTTTACCAAGCCCAGGTGTTTTTCTTGACCCTTACTAGCATTTTCCATTTGTTTTGATTTATATCCTCCTCCCAAAGCTATTCACCTCATTCATTTGTAGTTATATATTTATTTTTGGCTTCTCTACTACGGTATGGTGAATTCAAAACCCAAGAAAATGGTGGATTTAAAACCCAACAAACTGGGGCCCGGGAAATAGCTCAGTAGAATAAGCGCTTGCCTGGCAAGTACAAGGACCTGAGTTCAATCCTTGGTCCTGCAAAAAACAAACAAACAAACAAAAACAAACCTAGGCCATTTAAAAAGTCTAAGGCGCATCATGGAGGCACATGTCTGTAATCCTAGCAGTTGGAGGCTGAGGCAGGCAGGAAGATTGCTCTAAGTTTGAAGTTAGCCTTGGCCACCTAGTGAGACTCTTGTCTCAAAAAATATAAATGCAATAAAAGGAAAACAAGTTTAAAACTTACTTGGGTCAGGCATGTTTTTAGCCAAACACTGGAAACCAGGTATCTATAGTGCAAGAAGGAAAAAAGCTGTCATTCATTGCAAATAATACTTCACTAGTATGAAAAGAGACATCTGATATCTTTATCAATTGAATAAGTACTTGCTTGCTCGTATTATGAAATCAAGTGGGTTAAGTAAGTGTTCTCGGATTCCACGTGAATATAAAACCCATCTGCATGTATTCTGTTATCTAGCCAGCTTGCCACACCTCTATAGAGAACTCTGTGCTTTTGTGTATCTGTGTCTGTGTCTAATGCATGCATCTATAGAGAGGGTATATGGGAAAGTACTCTGGATAGACTGAGCTGATCTAGAACCAAGCTCACAGTGCCCCAGGGGGTTAATGAACCTTGGCACAGAAGCCTGGTACAGAAATTAGGGTGCACCCCGGCCCTCCCCCCAACAGACCTTTTGGGTTGAAGCTCTGCCTGTGGTTTTCAGCCACACCCTGAATTCTATTGCTGAGGCCTATTAAATTGCATTTGTTTACTCGATTGGATGTATTACTCTGTTGAAATTCCCTTCTCGGGTTAACTCAGCAAACACTCAAACTGCTGGAATATGGAAAAGGGATTTAAGACAATCCAGGTGCACAAGACAACCTATAATGGTGCACCACGTTTGTAAAGGTCGTAGCCAAATTAAACTACATTGTTTACCAGATACATACATGGCTGTAAAATGAAGTTTTGAGAAGCAAGTGAAAAATATCAGTATGTTTTTGTGGTTCACTGCATTATCCTTACTAAGATTTTCCATGTTCTTTGGTTTATACTTACATGTGCATTCATGCTCTGTATATACTAGGTATTACATAGAATCTTTTCAAAAATCCAGAACAGTAAGTAGCAGCTATAAAAACTGGGAAACCCTACATCTGAACGGGCAGCAGCAGGTTTGTGTAATTCTCAATGGTTCCTTTTACTCCAAATAACTGTGTCCTCAAAAAAGCCTTCTAGGCAGTTTTGCCGACCAGAATCTCAGCCATGAATGCCAGGGTCTGAGACTGAGCCACAGGAGGAACAAGCGCATGCAGCTGACTCTGTCCCTGGCCCTTGACGGACCCTGGGAGGCCTTGTCTCCTACCTGTTCCAGCGCCCTCTTCACCCAGCCGTACCAGCCATGGGTAGCCACATCCCCGCCTCCGTTCCCAGGGACGATCACCGCCTTGCAGGGCGCAGCCATGAGCGCGGGCCGATGCCCTCCCTGCACGCTCCACGGACTCCAGGACTTCCGGGGCAGCGGGCAGGACGAGGGTGCTTGGGTGGGACGGGACGGGAAGGGCGTGGAGAGCGATCCGTGGGGAGGTCTTTTATTGCAATATGTTTTAAAGAGTCGTCAACCCTACCGCTCACTCCTCGTGTCGTATTGCTTCTTGGTTTCTTTTTTGCTTTTGGTTTTTTCTTTTTGAGGCAGGGTCTCCCTACGCAGCGCAGGCAGGCATGCATGAGTTCATTCTGTAGCTCAGGCTGGTCACGAACTCACAACAGTCCTCCTGTCTCAGCTGGGATTACAGGCATGGGCTACCACGCCGGGCAGCTTCTTGGTTTATCTGTTACAGAAGGTCTCCCTGTCTGAGTAAGCATAACGGGCTAGTTTCCTTTAGTTTTGTCTTTGTTCGTAAGTTTGCAGGTTGTTTGCCTCTTTCAACGTGTGGAAAGTTGTATGAATACGACAGTTGTTACTCAGCTCTCCTTAAGGATGACAGGGAGTCACGTAGAGAGACCGCGCTAGTGCTCGTCTCCCTGGGAAGCCGCTGCAGCAAGTCTGAAAAGGAAATCAGGTCGTGCGAAGTTGAACTAGATTTGCGCTATTTATCCTCTATAGACATGGGTACAGCACCTACAGCAAGTACGCATGCGCACCGGGACACACCCTCCCTTGCCCAGACCTGCTCTTCCCGGCAGCCTCCGGTTCCCCCGGCTGCGCCGCCCCCACGGCCAGGGTTACACGTCATCGTTCTCGCTTCCCGGTAGCTAAGGCTCTGAGAGGGGCTTCCACTGACGCACACTGACGTCATAATGTAAAGGGGCAACCCCCCCCTTCCTTCAGGACTGTTGATTATATCTAAAGAGTGGCCCGGCAGACAGTGAGGTTTTCCGAAGCTAAAACCTTCAGAGGCAGATTTAAGGAAGCATGCGTGCTGAGAAAGTGTGGTTTTGAAGTGCCGGACGGTACTGTCTTGCCCTCCTCCAACATGGCGGCGTGGCTTCTCTGAATGTGTCACTTCCGCGCTCCTGCCCGGATGCACTCTTTGATTGGCTAATATACTTCTCTGTAGAGTGACACAATGGACGTCGACCAATTGGCTGAGGGCTGAGTTGGACTTGGAGGGAGCCCGAGCCGGAGCCGGAGCCGGACTTCTGCCGCTGCGGGCAAGTACGGCTCGGGACAGGTGAGAGGTGCTGGCCAGGTGAGCGGCGGGCACGGGCAACAGAGGGCTGAAAGCCAAATGCCGGGGAGAGGCGGGCTGCTTTTGGGATGAATCCTTTTCCTGGCTGGCAGGGGAGCCGAGGGAATTGATGACCCAGGAGGCAGCGAAAGAGAAGCGTCCCCCCTCAGGCCAGGCATCCAGGACCCGGTTCCGACTTCCCAGGCTCTAGTCGGAAGGAGCCACCTTCGTTTTATATATAAAACGCGCGGGAGGTTTGTTGTGTGACAGGTGGAAGCTGAGCCTGGCCTTCGGACTTCCGACTAGGATTACATTTTTCTTAATCTTGTAGAAGCGGGTTCTCAGTGCCTTGAAAGTTATATCTCAGCGAGATAAGAATGGTCAGATTTCCCGGAGGATGTCCTGGCAGTGTCTGTCCAACATTTCATTCACTCACCACTTCATTCATTCAGCCATTGATCTCTCAGATGCCCTGTTTGAAAATTTGGTGAAAGCCACGAACTCATCTCCCTACAAAGATGGATACTGTCTCCTGCACATAGTTTCGCGTGCAGCTTCCGAAGATTCGTGGACCCTCACAAGTTTTTATTGTGTGTCCATACCTAAGAATCAGTGGTCTGGAGGGGTGAGAGAATGTGGCAGTGAGAAGGAAACGGGTTTTAATATGTAGATAATCAAGAACTGAGTCGTGAGGGGAGCGCTCCTGTAATACTATGCTGATACTTGTGGCGTTAGAACTTGCACTCCTTTCTACCCAGTATGTCCTTGAATTTTCCAGGAAGTTGTAGAAAAGTCTTCTTTGTGTGCGGTGCTTCAGGTCTGTGCTCTTGCCAGGAATATAAGAGTTGGACCACACATTTGGAATTTTTGTTGCCTGGGTCCTTTGTAGTAGAATAAATAATTGCTTTTCTAGCTGGGTAATATCATTGCCGTAATCCACTTCTCAGAATACCGTGGAGACAGTTGTTGCCCAACACTGCGTGAAGTGGGTGCGATGGTCACATTAGTATGACAGATTTTCATTTTATTAGTACATGCTTGTGCGGCGTCTTGAACACACTGTGGGGAGTTGGTACACGTGTGAGACACAGCTTATTTCTATTACAGTGCCTTCTGTTCTCCTTTTTCCTGTATATCTTAGTTCCTTTCACATTTCTAAAAGTTCTGTCTCCCTATTTCTGTTACCTTTTATTTTGCTCTTCGATTTATGTATACTTTGGGTTTCTTTTTTTATCTTTTTTTTTTGGCGGTACCGGGGTTCGAACTCACGATCTTGCACTTGCCAGGCAGGCACTTGTGCCACGGAGTGGGTTTCTTATCCAAGCAATTTTTAAGCTCATGTGTCTTGATTCATTTAACTGCACATTATGGCCCCGAGGTGCATCCACCTTCCTACAGATGACTCAAGTTTAACCTTTGAAGGGCAGACTAGTGCTGCATTGTGTATAAATACCACAGTTTCCTTATCTGTTCATAGTTAATGAGCATATAGGCTGCTTCCACAATTACTATGGATTTAAAAATTTGCTCTTTTTTCTGCTTTGCTTGAGAGGCTAGCTCCCTTGAATCTCAGTTGTTTGGATAGCATAACCTTGGATTTTAGGGCCTGTATCAGAGGTGTAGAAACACACTGAAATTGGGTATCATTTGACAACTTAGTCTGGCCGGGGATGTGGCTTAGTGGTAGATGCTCAAGGCTCTGGGTTCTATCCCCAGCACCACACACACAAAAAGAAAACGTAGTCTGAAGACTACTTCATTGGGTACAGCCTTACAAGACATGAGCACAAGCAACCATAGCGAGGAAGGAAGTCCAGATGTGACTTGGCATAATAACAAACTTTCCTCTGTCATTTTGGTGACAAAAGTAGAAAGACTTTAGATCAGAACTGATTCCACAACGGACTGGACTCAGACAGGATCTACTTCTTTTCTCCATAGTTAAAAAAACAGGCAAGGAAAAAGATACCCAAAAGCTATGATGACTTGGAACTTGATATTTAATACAGTACTTATCTTAATTGGGTAAGGAAGGAAGGGTATCGGAGAAAGGTATGGAAACAGGGTTCAAGACTTCCCTGTGGATAAAGGGCTGAAGTTGCTTTGTCTGAGCTAAGGTGTGATGTGTGAGGAGGCTTAAAATAGTAAATTCCATGGCATTAGAGATGGTCAAATCATTGTAAACCTCCCACTTTAATTTTTAAGTGCTATAGAGAAGAGTTGAGGAAAGAGCAGTAGTAAAAGACAAGTATAACTAATTGACTTTAGCGGTTGGGGAAAGGTAGACACTGCCATCCTACAGTGAGTGTTGGGTCCTTCCCAACTTGATGTTGAAGAAACACTGCTGCAAGACTGTCTTTTTCTGGCTTTAGATGGGCTCTTCAGATACAGCTAAAGCTTTTTCTTTAGTTTCCTTTTAGATAATGACGACATATCTGGAGTTCATTCAGCAGAATGAAGAACGTGATGGTGTGCGCTTCAGTTGGAATTTGTGGCCATCCAGCCGTCTGGAGGCCACACGAATGGTGGTCCCGTTGGCCTGCCTCCTCACTCCTTTGAAAGAACGACTGGACCTGCCTCCTGTACAGTATGAACCTGTGTTTTGCAGCAGGCCCACCTGCAAAGCTGCCCTCAATCCACTGTGGTATGAATTCTCTTAAAAACATTCAAGTGGCAAATATAGGAAATCATCATATTTATGTACTTCTCATACATGTCGTTAGAAGGCGTCCAATTTTGAGATAAATAGGAATTGGTGGTGAGTTTCTTAGGGAGTGTTTGCTCATAGAAACTTACCTGGCCTCATACTCCAGATAAGATTGGACTCATACAGTAATGGGGGACAGAGGAAGAAGGGATAGACTTTAAAGTCACTGATTTTTCTGCTTATCACTTCCCTTTTTGCTTAGCTATAGACTTTGTAGAGTGTCCTCTAAAGTATCTTCTAAGAACATCCAAAACTTTAGGCTATATTTTCGTGTGGTGAACCTGTCTGGACAGACAGTAGACAGAAAAAATTCTCTGAGTAATTCTACTTTTAGTGTACTTTTTGGTGCTTTTTTTTTTGTGTGTGTGTGTTTTTTTGAGACAGTGTCTCACTGTGCAGCTTAGGCTGGCCTTGAGCTCACTTTGTAGCCCAGGCTGGTTTTGAACCTGCAATGGTCCTCCTGCCTCAGCCTCCTGAGTTCTGGGATTATAGGCATGTGCTACCATTCTCAGCTAATTTTTTGGTACTTGACATAGTGACCTGTAGTTTTTTCACATATATGGGTGTTTTTTAAATTAATTGTTTTTTTAGATGAGTCTTTCTGTGTTGCTTAGTGTCATCTTGAACTTGTAGGCTCAAGTAGTCCTCCTGTCTTAGCCTCCTGAGTAGCTAGGACTGCAGGAGTACACCGCCACACCAGGTTAAAATAATCACCCCCCCTTCTCCATTGAATTTATGACCTCACACTTGCCAGGCAGGCACTGTGCTGCTGAGCTAAATCCCCATCTGAAATAATTTTGAAATAGGTGGAGAGTGTCGAAGAGGTAACTTTTTTTAGTTTATTTATGTATTAGTAGTCAAGACATTTAAAAATTGTCTAGGGAATTAGAAAAGAAAAAAAAGGTCTGGGTGTGGTGGCACAAACCTGTAATCCCAGCACTTGGAAGGCTGAGGCAGGAGGATCAGTGTGAGTTCCAGACCAACCTGGGCTACAAAAGTGAGCTCAAGGGTAGCTTGAACTGCATAGCGAGACCTTGTTTCAAAAAGACAAAGAAAACAAGAAAAGAAAAGAGAAAATAAAAGCTGCCTGTTCGTGCATGCCTGTAATCCCAACACTTGGAGGATGAAGCAGGAGGAATGCTGTAAGTTTGCGGCTATCTTGGGCTACATAAATCTAGCAAGTTCAAGACCAGCCTGAACTACATAGACAGACCTTGTCTCAAAAAACTAAGAATAAAAAGAGAAAAAAAGATTTTTCTCATTCTTCGCTGCAGCCTTTGCTGGAAGTTGGTGTCCTTAATCAGCCAGTGCTCTACTTGCAGGGAAGCTTCCCAAGCTTTTGTCTTTATGCACACGTACACAAGCACATGTCCGTGCTTGGTTGAGCATCACGTTTACATCTGAGTGCTTTTAAAGTAAGAGTGCTACCTTCTGATGGGATTTTTCTTTCTTACAGTCAGGTTGATTATCAAGCAAAACTTTGGGCTTGTAATTTCTGTTTCCAAAGAAACCAGGTATGTGAATTATTTTTAAAAATATGTTATACGTTTTATGTTTGCCTTATGGTGAAACTGTTTAGCTGTGAATGTCACTCTCTGCCTGTGCTGGTGGGCGGCAGTTTCTGCTGACTCCGAGAGATGGCTTTGGTAAGCACAGTGTTGTGCACAGAACACTTGGGGATTTCTTGTCACGTGGCTTCATTGGCTGGGGCCTGGTCACTTGTGCTGAAGGCCCATGGAATTTTCTTGTTGAGTACTATCAGTGGGAGTAAAGAAAATAGGTCGGTGGTTCATATTTCACTTGGGTAGTATATTCCAATTGGGCAGTGGATGTCAATTTTTCTTTTCTGTTCTAACTTTAGGATCCAAATGTGTCAGTGCTGAGCTTAGTCTTGATTTATAGAATTTCAAAACTCAAAGAACCTCACACGACAAAGTGAATTCTCTCGTTCTGTTTTCATTGCTGTGGCTCCAACCTGGGCTTTTGCACGTGCCCTACCATTAAGGGATACCCCAGGCCATGGCCTCTCTTTATAACTGTGTCACTACAGGGAATGTCCTAAACGATTGTGATGATCATACAATCCATGATCATGACTTAAATGGGTGGATTTTATGATTTATAAATTATGCCTAAGTAGTTGTTAGAGAAAATTAATCACACCAAGATGTATACTGTTTAGCAACTCCTAAGCTGTTAATAGGATGTGTTATTCATTCATGTGTTTGATCATAATTAATGTCATTCTCAGATACAGCGCATAAAGACAGTGGTGCACAGTGCATAGTTGTTGACTTCCTACAGGTTCAGAAACCACAAAGTTCTGTTCAGGGTTTATCTTCATGAGGGACTGGGCAGGTGGCTTAGTGGGAAAGGACATGCTTAGCGTGAATGAGATCCTGCATTTCGACCCTGTCTCAGAATTTAAAAAAGCTGGGTGCGTAACTCATGTAACTCAGTGGTGGAGTATCCCTAAGTTCAGTCTCCATAATTGGGGTGCAAAAGAATATAGAGGTTTGCACCTAGCCAGGCGTGGTGGTACACACACAATCCCAGCACTTGGGAGGCCAAGGCAGTAGTTCAAGGCCAGCCTGTGGTACATAGAGGAAGCCGAGAATCGCTGAGGTTTGGAGGGGCAGGCATGGCTGGCCAGCCATTCTTTTACACTTTGATTTAGATCTTTGTGGAGTGTCTTGTGCTTGCCTGAAGTGCCACCCACTCTCCTCAGTGGGAGGCAAGAGGAATAAAGAGAGGCCCTGCATGGAGAGAGAGGAGGAGCAGGTAAACTCTATTCAGCCATGTGCCCTGTATCAGGGCCAGGTCCTTCCCACACACCAATACATTCTGACTTCACAAGTATGTGTGGAGGGACTACTGTCATTTTTTCATTTTCTGCCATTTTGCAGAGAAAAGTTAGAACCCCATGAGGCCATGAAATGACAGAACCTGCCAGAACAGTTGAAAATCGCTATAATTCACTATAGTAACAGGAAAAAAAGAGACAGAGGGAAAGATCTATCAAACATTCTCTTTTTCATAGTAGCTGAAAATGGTTGGTGCCTAATTTTTTATCATGAGAGATGTTCAAGCATTTGACATAATCCAATACTCATTTCTGAGTTTTAAAAAACTTCCAGCCACCAGGCTCAGCTCTGCATATCCATAATCCCAAGTACTTGGAAGGCTGAGGCAGGAGGATCCTGAGTTGGAAGTCATCCTGGGCAATTTAAGAATACCCTGTATCAGAAACTAAAAAGGCTGGAGATCTCAATTTTAGAGAGCTTCCCTACCAACAAGAGGCCCAGTTTTCAATCTCCAGCTCTACAAACAGATTAAATAAAAAATTAAAAAACAACTGGATGTAGTAGTGCATGCTTACGATCCCAGCATTTCGGAGGCTGAGGCAGGAGGATCACTGCGGGTTCAAGGCCAGCCTGAATTGCATAGTGAGACTATCTCAAAAGCAAAACAAAACAACTGCCCCTCAAAAGGAGAAAACAAAAAACAAAAAAAAAAAAAACCTTACTACATTAAGAATTGATGTCTGTGTTTAATATAATTTATCATAAAATTTTAAATCAGGCTTGAATACTGGTTAAAAGCCAGGACTATTGTATCTAAAGTGCTTGGGTTTGGTTCTCAGATTATTATTATTATTGTTATTATTATTTGTATTTTAGGGAAGGGTCTACAGGATATTCAGGGTCTCACTACTGGATTGGACTTATAGTGATCTGCCTGTTTACAGCCTCCCAAGAGCTGGGATTACAGGAGTGTGGTCACCATGTCCAATCTCAATTGACGTCTCAGTGTGCCCTGGGGGTGGGGCTGGCATGGCAAATCTGGAGATTGAATCCCTGATGCCTGCACTTGCTTGCAGGTGCTTTAATTCGCTGAGCTATTTGGCTGGTTGTTGTTGTTGTTATTATTATTATTATTATTATTATTATTATTATTATTATTTGTGTATGTGTGTGTGTGTGGCACAGGGCATCTAGGGGCCTTGCACTTGCTAGGCAGTTGTTTATACTGCTGAATCAAATTTATTAGGTATTTCCAGGGTAAGCTTGGATGAGTCATTGTCTTGTATATCAATTTCCTCATCTTGAATGTTAAGCTAATAGTATTGTATGTGTTTGTCTGGGCTGCTGTGAGAATTAAGCTTTGAGTTCAAAATGTAAGTAACTCTGTGGAGTAGTGTCCAGGATCTGTGTGAGTGCTTGGTGCTGAGGTGTTACCTGAGCCCATCACTTGCCTACTCACAGGTGTGGCTCGGGGGTGTGCATGCCACGGGCAGACATGAGCCTGAGAAAGTTAACTGTTCAGTGAGCTAGCAGGTGAGAGGTGGCCCTGGGAGGAACTGGGGATTCTTCCTTCACTGCAGTTGGCACTCTGGGTGGGTGAGCAGGGTCCCAGTGGTGGCTGGGAAGGGCCATGGGCCAAGGTTTACCTGTCTGTCCCTCATGCCTTCTGCTAGCCATGGATGCAGCCTGCTTTCTGGGAACGGTCATCAGCTGTGGGATTCAGCTATTTTGCTGGCCCTGCTGACACCCCTCTCAGGGTACTGCTTGATGCCAGTTGTCTCCTCCTTCCTGGCCCTGCCCTTTTGTATCTGCCTGTCATTGTTGGGCAAGACTTTGATTTAGTCACTCAGGACTCATTGGCCTGCAAGGAGCCTCTATAACTTAGGGAGAGACACCTCAACTTTTGTCCTAAATATAAAACCAGGGAGTATTAGGATTAAAGTCAGCCCACAAACTGAATTTGACATGCTTCCAGTTTTTTTTTTTCCTAAAAAAAAAAGTGTATGTACCACTATATTAAGTACAAAAAGCATTTCCAAAATTGTGTATAGAAAGTAGTCCAGACTTAAGGTGAAAAAGATGTAGAGGGCAATGGGCCAAGGTGTTCACAGCAGCTGCCTGTAAGGGAGAGGACACTTTTCTCTTTGCTTTGTTTTCCTGAACTTGTCAGCTTTTCTGCACTGAGCGTATTAATTTCTTGATAATGACCAAAATAATAAACCTAATGAAAGGCTTTCATCTTCTATACAGACTGTTGATGAGGCAGGTGAATCTCAACCTTGAATTGGCAGTATGGCACTTACACACTAATTAGTGTGTTCGAATCAGCAGCGGTCATGTTGTGGAAATAGCAGGTGCAAGCACCTTCTGCCCTCGCTGAACACTGTTCTGTGTTTCTTTGCAGTTTCCTCCTGCGTACGCAGGCATATCTGAGGTGAACCAGCCTGCTGAGCTCATGCCCCAGTTCTCTACAATTGAGTACGTGGTACAGGTAACTTCACCATCTTGTGTTTACCAAATAGTGTTAAAAATTGATTTTCTCTTGAAATCTATTGAAGTTTGCAGCCTTTCCCTGTCTAGAAGCCAAAGGCTATGCAGGCAGCAGGTCTTACATGTGAAGTTATGGGGATGTGAAAGTTTGGTAGTGTTTTCAGGGCTTGACAAAAGGCTGTAGAAAGGCAGAACTGATTATCTTAGTTGTTCCAACTCCATATTGTAGTTTAGTTCAGTTTAAAAGACTTAGCCTTGTCCTGGACTTTTCCCTTTCACACCCCAAATCTAATCGAGTAGAGTATCCTGTTGTCTCAGTATTTAAAATTTACTCGGAATCCACCCTTTCTACACTGCTTATCAGGGGTCAGCCACAGCTCTCGCTGTTACTTTACCTGTCTGTTAACTGTTCTTAATTTTAACATTGCTGTTTGTATTTTATTACTTTGTTTTTTGCATGCTGGGGTTTGAACCCAGGGCCTTGTGCATGCCAGGTAAGCACTCTACCACGGAGCCACATACCCAACTTCTTTATTTGTTTGTTTGGTTTCTAGAGGCAGGGTTGCTCTATGTAGTCCAGTCTGGCCTGCTCTTCCCCAGTTCTGGGATAGCAGATGTGTGCCACCTCACCTGGTTTTGTGTTTTATTTTTCACTTTAAGTCCTTAAACATATATGTGAGGTTAAGGGGATAGCTCAGTGGTCCAAAGCGCTTGCTTAGGCAAGCTTAGGCAACCACAGGGACTGCAGTTCAATCCCTGGCACCACATGCTGCATCAGCCCCACCCCCTGGGCAGGCTGAGCTGGACATAACATAAAGTTTAAAAAAAAAAAAAAAAAAAATGAGCTAGGGATATAGCATAAGGCCACAGTTCCTGTCTAGCAAACACAGGATCCTGAGTTCTGAGTTCCACTCCTGATACCGAAAAGAAAAGGAACAAAATGTGGCCTAGTATGGTGGTTCATGCCTGTTATCCTGGTACTTGGGAATTTGAGGCCAGCCTCAGCTACATAGTGAGTTCAAGTCCAGCCTAATCTACATAATGAGGCCCTGTCTTAAAAGATCAAAACAAGCAAACAAACAATAAATATGTGTCTTTAGTTTTAAAATGACACATGAGTATTAAAACTGCTTGTGCCTACACAATTAGGAGGAAGAGATAATTTAACATTTCTTCCTGTTCCTCATTTTTTTTGAGAATCAAAAGATTTATTTTACATATATAACAAGTTTTCTTATTTTTTTTTTAATGAGCAGAACATATTTATTGAGGGAAAGAGAGAGCTCCTGTCCAAGAGAGGGACAGGAGGTGGGTCCCGAGTGGATGTCCCCCAGAAGCTGTCGCTTCTAGGGACTTCATAACAAACACGTTTTCTTATTTCTGCTGCAGAACACTTTGCAGAGAACAATAGCCCTGCATGCAGGGCTGTGCAGTGTTGTTCTGTTTAGACAAGGACCTGGCAGATCCATTGTCTTAGTTACTCTTCTCTTTTTGCTGGGACAAATGCCTGACACCCAAAATGAAGGAAGGAAAGGTTTATTTAGCTCACAGTTACTGGAGATTTTAGTCCATATTCAGCTGGCTCCAAGGCAGACTGGCACATGGCAGAGAACATCCAGTTCATGGTGGTGAGACAGCAACAAAATGGCGACAGAGGCAACTGACTAACTAGGACAGCAGAGAGAAACAGCGAATCTGTCTCTCTGTCTCCCTTATATTCAAGTGCTCTGCCTCAGCCTATTTTCCTCAGGCCACACCCATAATGCCAGCAGTAGTAAAACACATAATCCCAGTGGATCATGTGTTAGTATCAAATTCTAGAAGGTCCCACCCCATCATTACATGAGGCTTTGAGGGGACAACTAGACAGAAACCAGAACATTCAGCCCCTGGACCCTCAAAGTCTCATGCACATCTCTTTGTGCAAAAGACATTTTAGCCTATCTCAGAGTTGCCAAAGTCCTAACAGTTTCAGCATTGCTGAAAAGTCCAAGTCCCAAGTCTCCTCCAAGATCCAAGGAAAACTCTTAACGGTAAGCTCTTGTACAAAAGAAAAGTTAAATAAATCCGACATTCAGAGGCCAAAAATTATAAATAATAGGGGAATGCAAAACAGTGGGACCAACACAAGTCCAAAATTCAGCAGAGCAAACATTAAATCCCATAGTTCCAACTGGAGCATCCGAAACAGTCTGCACTGAGTTGTGAGCTCCATGTAGCTCTGCCCCTATAGCATTCTTGGTGGTAGCTCCCATGGCTTCTCTCTTAGGCCAGCCTTGCTCCCTCCTTGCAGTTTCCTGGAGACAATCCACGTTTCTGGCTTTTCCAAACTTAAAACCAAGACCACATGAATGATGCCAAGGGTTGCTGCCAGCTGAAGCAGTAGCCAGGATTCCTTCTCTCTTGGCTGTAGGGGTCGAGGGCCTGGATCACTGAGCACTCTAACCCTGATTCCGAGAAACAAATTCTCCATGCCGGCACCATTTTTGAACCTGGTTTGGCTGGTACTTGGGTCTCTGAGGCTTTCTTCTCAAGGCAAAGCCTCTCTACTTTGCAGTTCTGGGGCTACAAAGGGCAGAGCACTGCCATCTCTTGTGATGCCCTCAGGCCATCATTTTGATTCTCTGGTTCCTTCCCAGCAATGGAGATCCTTTCAGCTCCATCTTTGCGGTCCACAGCTCTCCTGGTGCTTCCTTCCTGGCCAAACTCACATTTTAAATCATCCTGCTTGTCTCTTTTCTCTTGATTTTCAACATAAATCTGGCTAAAAGCCGCCAATAACAACCATGCCACCGCCCCAATAGTTCACTGCTTTGAAATATCTCTTGGAAGATTAATCAGTCTGCCATGCTTAATCTCAGTCTTAGGCAAAGTCTCTGGGCACAAGCAAAATTCTGACAGACTTTCAGCCAAGTCATAACACAAGTCATCTGGAGTCCAATAACCTATGCTGTTCTTTTGCCTGCATAAACCTCCCCAACCTGGTCTTTTTTTTTTTTGTCTTTTTGAGACAGGGTCTCACTATACAGTCTAGGCTGGCTACTTTTGTAGCCCAGGCTGGTCTTGAACTCACACTGATCCTCCTGCCTCAACCTCCCAAGTGCTGCCAACCTGGTCTTTACAGGCAGGCCTTTTGCCAGTCTTCTGGTCTGAGTTCTGACCAGAATCTCCCCTACAAAATAGCTGAAGCTTTTCTAGTTCTTCAAAAGTAGACCTCTCCAAACCTTTCCTATCTCTGCTCTTAAGCCATTTTTTATACTCAGGCTTCAAGCCAATCTTCTGGTCTGTATTACTCATGTTTTTTGCTTATCCACATCCACATTTTCTGCGTTTTCATCCTAAAATGAAATGGACTTGTTATATGATAACAAGATAAGCAGGGTGTGGTTGTACACACTTGTAATCTTAGCACTGGGAAAGCTGAAAGCAGAAGGATAACTATGAGTCCAAGTTGCGTAGTGAGACTATATTAAATAATTAAAATTTAAAAAAAATTAAAATACTAAAAGAAAAATACATGTCACTTCCTTGTTCAGAAACCCCCGGTGTGGCAATGGCGTCCCTTCCCACCTAGGACGAAAGCCAGTCTCTTGGCGCCGAGTGACCACTCCAACCTGGGTTTTCACTGATGCCTTGCTTAGTGTGGTAGATGCCTCCATGCCACGTGGCCTTGGTGCCCACTTTTTCCTTTGGGCAGGGTCTCCTCCTTGGCATCTGTACTGCTCTCTCTCTCTTTACCTCCAGGGTTTTGCTTAAGCGTGACTTGCTGGGGCTGCTGTGACCTCTCTGATAACATCGTGCTCCCTCTACATTGACCACGGTCACTGTCCTCATAATCTCCCTATCCTAGAAAATTTGCTTCTTGAGTCAGGCAGGGCTCTGTGTTGTTCTGGTTACTGATGTGTCCTGAGTGCCTAGAACAGTGTGGCCCATAGTGTTCAGAGCTTCTGGTTTTGATGGTGAGGGTGTTTCAATAGAATCTGAGTCCAGTGAGCTCAGTGGAGGTTTGTACAGATGTTCTTGTGTCCTTCTCCCTTGACAGGTAGTGTAGATGAAGATTGCTGTTTTGTATCTGATTTGCTTTAAATACAGCCAGACCTGAAGCTGGGCGTGGTGGCACATGCCTGTAATCCCAGCACTTGGGAGGTTGAGGCAGGAGGATTGGTGAGAGTTTGAGACTAGTTTGGGCTACAGAAGTAAACTCAAGGTGAGCTTGAACTACATAGTGAGACCCTGTCTCAAAAAGACCAAGGGGGAAAAAAAAAAGCCAGACCTGTGTAATGTCTTTGCACTGATCATCATGCTTTCTCCTTTGCCTGAAGCGAGGTCCTCAAGTCCCGCTGATCTTCCTCTACGTGGTGGACACATGTCTAGAGGAAGATGACCTCCAGGCCCTCAAGGAGTCTCTGCAGATGTCCCTGAGCCTCCTGCCTCCGGAGGCCCTCGTGGGCCTCATCACTTTCGGCAGGATGGTGCAGGTTCACGAGCTGAGCTGTGAGGGAATCTCCAAAAGTTACGTCTTCCGCGGGACCAAGGACTTAACTGCAAAGCAAATACAGGTTTGTGCCTTGTTCCTACAGAAACAGACACAAGGATTTCTCTTGATAATGTAACCAGCAGGTAACTTCTTTGGTTCAGGAAATGAGGTTCCTTCTGTGTTTTAGGACATGCTGGGCCTGTCCAAGCCAGCTATGCCCATGCAGCAAGCGAGACCTGCACAGCCTCAGGAGCATCCTTTTGTGTCCGGCAGGTGAGAGATGAGGCTGGTATTAGGCAGACTTCAGTGGGCGTAAGGGCAGCTGGGGCAGGGGGTGGGGGAGGAGAGCAGTGCTGGGCTTTGTCAGTGTGTGTTTTTAGGGAAGGTACTATAGGGTATTCAAGGTCTCACTACCAGAATGGACTCATAGTGATCCACCTGTTTACAGCCTCCCAAGAGCTGGGATTACAGGTGCACACCACCATGCCCAGTCTTAATTGCCATCTCAGCACCACGGGGGCAGAGCTGGCACTGCAGGACCAGGGATTGAACTCCTGGCTCCTGCACCTGCTTGCAGGCACTTTACTCTGCTGAGCTATTTGGCCAGCCCTAGCGTCTGGTGTTTTGTCAAATGCTTTTCTGACTTAGGGCCTTCATGGTGAGCTTTGGCTGCAGCTCTTTTTCTTTTTTATTTTTATGTGTGTTTTAAAAGAATTTATTTCTTTAGTTGGTACAGGGTCTCACTATACAGCTCGAACTTGTAGTGATCCTCCCGCCTGAGCCTCCCTAGCATTGGGATTACAGGCATGCGCCACCACACCTGGTTTCAATGGCCAGCATAGTGTGCCCGGGATTCTTGGGGATGGCAAGTACTGCGGATTGAACCCAGGTCCTTGTGCTTACCAAGCAGGTGCTTAGACCACTGAGCTGTGCCCCCATGCCCTTCATTTTGATATAGTCTTGCTCAGTGGCTCTGTTGCCCAGGCCGGACTCAAAACTTGCAATCCTCCTCCCTCAGTCTCCCAAAGTGCTGGATTACAGGCATATGTGACTGTACCAGACTTGCCTTTGTCTTCTTTTTGCTTCTTGAGATAAGGTCTCAGTAGATTGTTCAAACTGGCCTTACTCATTCACCTGGTAGCCCAGCTGGCCTTGAACTCAAAACAGTCCTCCTGCCTGATCCTCCTGAGTACTGGGAGGCCACCATGACAGACTCCATTGTCTTTTTGATCCTTCTATAAAACTAGAACTGAAAATTTCTTTTTGGTGATCTCAAGCAAACGTACAAGCAGGTATACTACATCCAGAGCATGGAGTAGCTGAGTCTCCTTTGGCCTGAATTAACGTTAGGCAAAAGATAGCTGTGTCACCTGCCACTCTGTGGATGTCTTCTAAGGAGAAACACAAACCCAACCTTTAGCATGATGCCAACTGTCTAGAAAGACAAATCTTCTCTGGACTGAACTCCCTTTGGGCCTGTCCTTAGGATTCCTTTGCTGCTTAAAATTTAAACCTATCTGTTCATTTTCAAACTGATTTTTTCTTATACTACATGTATAAATTGCCAATTATTAGATTAAATTTTATTCCTCATCCAGGTGTGATGACACATGCCTGAAATCCTGTTGCTCATCCTGCTGAGGCAGGAAGATTGAGTTCAAGGCCAGCCTGGGCGCCATAGCCCTGTTCAGAGCCTGGCTGGACTAAGTGGTGAGACCCTTCTATAAGTCAGATGATTAATAAATAAATAAAATTTCTCAAAAAGTACCCTGAATTATTTTGTGCCTGTAGTCAGAGATAACTTGAAAAGTTGTAAGTTTTTTCTCCTCTGAGTAATTATCTTGTAGAGCACTTACTGTGTGTCAGTGATAGTTACAAATCACAGCACTTTATTAAGCCACTATTTTGTCCTCCCCAAATTGTGTAGTTTTCTGCAGCCCATTCACAAGATTGACATGACCCTCACTGATCTCCTCGGGGAGCTGCAGAGGGACCCCTGGCCGGTCACTCAGGGAAAGAGGCCTCTGCGATCCACGGGGGTTGCATTGTCCATTGCTGTCGGCTTGCTGGAGGTAATTAGAACTTATGGTCAGCCATGGCAGCATGGTACTAGAAGCTGATCTGTTGGCTCTTTATGAAAATCTTTCAAAGATTTCACCTAGTTTGTCCCACTGTGCTGTGTATCAGAAAGTACGTTAGTTGTTTTCCACACTGAGGGGGCACCTCAATGTTTTAGAAATGCCAAAAGTTTTCATGATTTAAAAAAAGTGAATTTGAGTGATGACAGATGCTCAGTAAATTAATGAAGTGTATAAAGCCTTCAGATTGGGAGAGAGTATAGGCTGTGTTTCTGTACCCTCACCTGCATGATTCTGCAGTATTGCTGGTGTTAACAGCCAAAGAAGGCTTGGGCACAGTGCGCACATCCAGGAAAATGTCGAACAGGTCGTCTTTATAGTATTTCTCCAGGGAAGATAAAACCGTACTTGGAAGTGGGGCTGTTCCCATCTGATGCCCTGCTGTTTACTGTTGCAGGGAACTTTTCCAAACACAGGAGCCAGGATCATGCTGTTCACGGGTGGGCCCCCCACGCAGGGCCCTGGCATGGTGGTTGGAGATGAGCTAAAGGTTCCCATTCGTTCCTGGCATGATATTGAGAAAGACAATGCACGGTTCATGAAAAAGGCAACCAAGGTGGGTGTGGGTTTGGGCTGCATCCAAAGCACCCCAGGGTGCAGTGTGGGCTGCAGAGTGGTGGCTGCTCTGCTGAGGTGCAGAGGGGCTCGTTTCTGAGACCATTCTCCTTCTCCTACTTAGCCTCCTCTTCGTCCTCCTTTCCACAGCACTACGAGATTCTCGCTCAGCGAACTGCCTCAAATGGTCATTGCATTGATATTTATGCTTGTGCCCTTGACCAGACTGGACTTCTGGAGATGAAGTGTTGCACCAATCTTACTGGGTGAGTTGAGTGGCCACCTGGGAAAAGAGTCTCTTGTTTATAGTGTCTTGGGGGCCGAACCCAGGCTTCATGCATGTGGGTGGTGTGCTACTGCTGAGCTGTGCCCTGAGCCCCAAAGAGTATTGTTTTAAGGAAGGAGAATGAGTGCTGGAGCCATAGGAATGGGTGAGCTATCAGAGAGCTCGGTGGCTAGGGGACACAGCCCCATGGAGGAAGAAGCAGGGATGAGCAGGAGGACAAGGGTTCACTACACACAGGTTAGACCACTGTAACTTCGCTTCTTTAGAGTCTGTAGGTCAAAGTGGAGGCCAGGCCAAGCAGTCCAGAGTTAGGTATTAGATTCATTTTTGGTGGGGCATTTCCTTTTGAAAAAGGAATAATAGGTTCTGAATCTTGAAGCAGTTAGAAGAAACTTTTTTTTTTGAGACAGAATCTCACTGAGTAATCCAGTTTGGCTTGGACTCTCTTGTGTATCCTGGGTTGGCCTCAAACTCATGATGATCCTCCTGCCTCAGCCTCCTGAATGCTAGGATTACAGGCATGTGTCACTATATCCAACAACTTTTAAAGACTTGATCTGGTCAAGCCACCATGCTTTGTAACTAATACTGAGCACAGAGCCAGAATGTAGGATCCACTGACTCAGAGACTTAACGACTCAGGAATTCAACGTGGTACTTGCCGTGCAGCAAGCCAAGGAAGGCCTTTAGTGTGTGTGTGTGTCACCTGGTCACCTGCTTGCTTAGAGGCCTGGGAGCAGGAATGCACTTATTGTGTCTTACCCAGGCACAATTGGAGTGAGAGACTCTGGGGTCACAGCTTTGCAGATATTAGGGTCCCCAGGAGAGTGGAAGAAGTGCTAATGCCAAGCACTGATCTGAAGCTGGTATTAGAGGAACTTTTTAAAGATAAGATCTGTTATATAGTTCAGGCTAGCTTTGAACTCAGCATGTAGCCCAGCCTGGCCTTTAACTTACAGGGATCCTCCTGCCTCAGCCTCTGGGGTGCCAGAAGTACAGATGTGTACCACCATGCCCAACACCTGAGAAACTTTGAAAAGGTGCTCTTGCTTTAAGCCTTGTACTCCCTCCACCCCAACTGTGAGCAGGCAGTGTGGCTTGGCCTGGGCATCAACATTTTTACAAATTCCTCCAGGGACTGTAACATGGAGCAGCATTTGGCCACCACACACATCAGCCTTGTCTGCAGTTCATTAGAAATGCAGGGATCCTTCCTAAAGATCTCAGGTAACTCTGTGAAGCAATTTGAGAAGCACCAGCACAGGGCTGAGGCAGAGACTCAGGTGTGCATTTTAGCTTCTGGTCCCCACTGAGGAGAGGAAAATGTGGAACCTAGTCACTTGCTGCTGTCCTGGAAAGCAGCTGAGGTATTAGTGTTGGGCGGGCTTTGCTGTTGGAGTTGCCTGAGGGGAGTGTTGAGTTTGTGCCGGGCCTCCCAGGTTCCTGACTTGGGGCCCTTGTGAAGTCAGAGATTGGGAGTTTTGAGCCAGTGGACTCGCTTGAGAAGCTTTCCCCACAGACCTGGCCATTTTCCCATACCAAAGAGGCAAAAGAGGTTGGGAGAGTCAGAGTTGATTTAAATTAGAGATGCCCTGCTATTAGGCGTCCACTGCTCGCTGGCTAGTAGGCAGCTCTGAACATTCTTTGGTGACAAAAGTAGGGCAGCTGAGTTTGAGCGGCATGTTCCTCCATATTTCTGGCTCCGTCTCTGAGGTTTTGGTCATGGTTGGCTGGCTCCATTGCCTTTAGGCCCACACCAAGGTAGAAATTCCCGGCAATCAAGGCTAGTGGAGTAGAGCTATGCACTTCCTAACCACCAGGAAGTAGAGACAGAAGGGATGGGAGGGGGCCAGGGACCCCATGTACCTTTTGAAGGCTCATCCCTGGTGACCCATGCTTGCTGGCAGCTGGGCCAGCAGAGCTCAGGAATGGGTCCATCACTGATAAGTGCTGCACCCTCCAGGTACCCGTTGGCCTGCTAGGCCCTGCCTCTGGAAATTGCTGCCCTGGGGGTCCAGTTTCCAGTCATCCTGCTGCTCACTTGCTCTGTCTGTTTTCTCACTCAGAGGCCACATGGTGATGGGAGATTCTTTCAACACCTCCCTCTTCAAGCAGACCTTCCAGAGAATTTTTAGCAAAGATTTTAATGGAAATTTCCGAATGGCATTTGGTGCTACTTTGGAAGTAAAGGTATGAAAGACTTAAAGTGTTCATGGAGTTAGAGAATTGTCCTAACTCCTGTGCTCAGACTGCTGGACACAGATGTAGAAAGGCTGTTCAGATAAAAGGCGTAGGGTTGCCAGTTCCTGAGGCCCCATTCCATTGGTTTTGGGCCTATCAGGGTTGGAGGTGGGCTGGTGTCAGGAATAGCACTACAGCCTAGGGACAGGTAACCACAGCCCTGGTCAGCATCCTCTCAGCCATGTCTAACCTTGTGCTTTGCCATGATCTGTTTCAGACCTCTCGGGAGCTGAAGGTTGCGGGAGCCATCGGTCCCTGTGTGTCTCTGAATGTGAAGGGACCATGCGTGTCAGAAAACGTAAGGCAAACTCCGTGGCCCTGACCTGTAGTGACAGCCTGTTGTGGGGGTTGTAGCATGACAGGTTGAGCTGAGAAAGGAGCACTGAGCTAGCCATGCCTCTTTGTGAAGATCAGGAAAGGGACTGAAGGCCAGAGAGCTCTGAGGAGGGGTATTGCTGAGGGGCAGAGCTGAGTGGAGAGGCTCCATTCCAGGCCTCAACCGCATCACCCATATGGGGGTGCTGTGCACAGGGGCCTTGGTTCAGTCTCAGCCTCATGAGGCCGGTGGCCATCAGAGCCCTTCAGGGGTGAGCACTTCAGCTCCAACCACTCAGAGGTGCCATACAGCAGAGATTGCCGTGAGTTGGTTGGGCAGTGGATGGTATATACACCAGCATCTGTGAAGTGTAGGAGGGAGGCATACAGGCTCCTGGACTCACTGGTGTTTCCCGGTTGTAACCCTCCACCATCTGGGGATGGGAATCCCTACTCCCTGTAGGAAAGGCTGGATGGGGACGGTGAGCCCCTCACCCATCTGCCTCATGGTCCTGTTTAGGACACATGGGCAGGACAGGACAGAGTGCCCTCCCCATTGTGGGGCTTCAGGGACCTCCCCAGCCTGTGACTTGGTCACCTTCCTGAGATGGATGCTCTTGACCTCTGAAGAGGTACCAGACGGTGCTCATTGTGCCCCGCTGACTGCAGCAGGGTGGGTTCAGAGTGGCACTCTAATACAAAAGCACTTTTTTTTCCCTCCCAGTACTGGAGATTGAACCGAGGCCTTCACACTGAACTATATCTTAAGTCATTTGTATTTTTGAGACGGTCTTTCTAAGTTGCAAAGTTGACCAGACTGATCTTAAACTTGTAATCCTCCTGCCTCAGCCTCCCAGAGTGCTGTTTATAGGCGTGTACTACCGTGCCCTGCTGCACATTACATTGTAAGCACAGCATCCTCCTGCTTGTTGAGGTGTCGTGGTGTGTACGCTCAGCTTCTCTGTGATGATGGAATGGATGCTTCAGAGTCTGGTGGCCTCAGCTGGGGATTCTAGGTATTTTCTTGGAGCTGACACTTAGATTCACATTTCACTGGCCCTCATATTTATTACTGAGAGTTGTTCAATTAATCAGCAAAAAGTAGCTTTCACGATGCTACAGTCTCACTGAGGATATATGTATAAAATTAGAAACAAATACTTTATAGCCAATGTGCTGCAAGTCATTTTTCTTAATAACGATGATAAAAGAAGTACATGAACTCTCAGACTAAGTAGATAATTCTTTCTCCTACTGTTACTTTTGCCCAATCTTGACTTGATTTTGTTGACTCCAGGGTGTAACCTATCTGAAATTATGACACTTGTTCCAAGTGCCCATAAAAAGGCTTAATTTTAATGTAGTGTACGTGTACTTTGCACTGAAGTTTACATTTTCACCTCATAGGTGTTTTGAGTGGCCTGGCCTGCTCATTGTAGCTGTCATCAATTGTTGAGCACAGGGTTGGTTTTTGATGTTTAATTCCTCTCTTCGCCACTAGGAACTTGGTGTAGGTGGCACGAGTCAGTGGAAGATCTGCAGCCTGGACCCCACCTCTACCCTTGGCATCTACTTTGAAGTCATCAATCAGGTGGGTTGCATTCCTCTACACATCTTTGTGTCATAGAGTCCTTTTTCCCGATTTATTATAAACAGGTTCTCACTTTTTCTACAAACACATTCTTCTTTGGTCTTGTACAAGTCCCGAGGCTGGTCTGGCTTGATTGTTTATCCTTCCAGGGTTTAGTCACACAGAAGATTACTTCTGTTGCTTTGGTGTTGACTTGATAAATCATGAGGAGAGACGGGCTTTAATAGCCCTCGTAGTGTTAGTGGGTTCTGAGTGTGCTGGTCTTCCTCTGTTATGAGCATAGGAATCATTGAAAGCATTTGGCAGTGAATACCCATATAGCTACCAGCTCAGTTCTGTGACAAACATTTTAGGGTACTACTTTGTTGGATATCTGTTGATCAGTCTTACTTTTTATGCCCTTCAAAGCAATTTGTGATTATAAGTGTATTTCATCCCTGTTACAACATGCACGCTCATTGGAGTTTAGTCTGTCATGTTTTTTTCACTCAGTACTGGTGATAAACCCAGGACCTTGTGCATGTGGGACACATTTATATGTCCTACCCCTGAACTACATCCACCACCCCAGGATTTCAGCAGTGACTGGGCTTCTCCTGTTTTGCTGGTTTGCTTTATTTTGGGGCAGCAGTTATATGCTTGAACTGTGCATGCCTGCAAGTACCATTCAAAACACAACAAAAGTCTCCCAGCCTCACAGTTCACTGTTTTATGAGAGCCTAGCAGGCTCTGTGGTTGTTTCAGTTGTGCCTAAGGCTGTAACAGGTGTGTGGCCTCTCGCCCTGCAGCACAATGCCCCGATCCCCCAAGGAAGCAGAGGTGCCATCCAATTTGTCACACAGTATCAGCACTCCAGCACTCAGAAGCGCATCCGTGTGACCACCATTGCCCGAAAGTAAGTCACCTGCTTCATTTCTGTTGAGCCCCTTCCCAGAGGTTTTTGTGAGGAGATGTTTTAGCAGCCACCTGTTAGTCTTTCTGATTCCTTTGACTGGTGCTCCCTGGTCCTCCCTGGCTCATCAGATTAGAAAAGGAGGCAGCTCTCATAGCTGACCCAGTTGGACGTATAGGTGCTTGCCCAGAAGAATCAGCTTTAAGTAGGAACATAGCTAATTAAAAGTTACTTTCAGCAGCCAGGGTTCTGGTTCCCGGCTGTAATCCCACCACTGTGTGGGCACCGAGGCAGGAGGATTAGAAAGTCAAGCCCAGCCCAGCCCAGGCAGCTTAACAAGATGCTGTCTCAAAATGAAAAATGAAAAGGACTAAAGATATAGCTCATTGAGTACTTGGGGTTCAATTCCAGGTAACCCCTTAAAGTTATTTTTCATTGTTTTAACTGTTTGAGTCCCAAGCAGCGCAATCACGCTGCTGAGATTTTATGTCTAGAAAACCCAGCACATTTCGAACATTGTGAACAACTGATGGTGCGTTACCGATTGTCGAAGTTGTGGGCTCAGATTTACTGGTGCAAGTACACCGAGATATTGCTTTACTCTTAACTGTTTCCTTGTAGATTATGTATGCATTTAAAACCATGCGGTTGATTATGTTAAAGACTACCTTTTTCCAATATTTAACTGATCTTTGTTCATCGAGATAGGTGTACAGCATTTTATCCCATTCATTGATGAAAAGTAAACAAAGTGCTATCACACTGTTTGGTATTTCTCGACATAAAATAAAACGATCACTATCACGCTGTTTGGGTCTTTTCGTACTCCTTTAGAGAAAGTGCGGTTGTGCTGTTTGGGATTCTTTGACAGTGTTTTTTCAATACCCCCGGGACTCAAACGGTTAATGTATTAGATAAGCAACTCAAATACATCCTCCTTGTTAAAGACTCAGGTAGAACGTAAGTGCAGTTATCTCCTGCATTTGGGAGCTCCTTGTCCAATGATTCAGCCAGTCTTCAATGGAAAATATATGGAAAAACAGTATTGTGTCCCTAAGAACATGTACAAATTTTCTCCATGTTGTTACCCTATCACAACAATGTAACAACTATTTGCAGAGTATTTAGACTATATTAGGTAATACTGGTGATACAGAGAAGGTTTAAAGTGTAGGGAAGCAATAGCATGTTTTTTTTTTTTGTATTTTAGGACAGAGTCTAGAGGGTCTCACTATGTAGATCATACTTGTAGTGATCCTCCTGTGTTCCACCTCCCAAGAGCTGGGATTATAGGCACACGCCACCATGCCCAGTCTCAGTCACCATCTCAGCACACCCTGGGGGCTGGGCCGGCATGGCACACTGGGGAATGAACCCTGACCACTGTGTCTTCCTAAGCAGGTGCTGCAGAGATGCTTTACGGAAAATGCTATCCCATTTTCTGTAAGGGAATTGAGCATCTTTACATTGTCTATTGAAGGAGGCTGGCAGCCCTGTCTCCATGCACACTGTACAGAGATGTGTGTCTAAGATTCTGCACTTACCCTCCCCAGAGTAAAGGCTGTTACTGGTTCAACCTCCCAGTCGCCTTTCTATGGAGTTGTGTACTGCAGGTGTCTGTTACATACGTGTGCAGCAGCTTCTCCCAGCTTACATGGATATTACCTGTATTTGTATCTGCATATATCTGAAGTTTGCAAGCCTGTGCCTCACTTATTTTAGTGCTCACATAGGGTTGCCTAGTTTGGCTGGTACTTGCACTCCTCAATGAGAGCACATTGTCAAGTCTTGCCTTCCAGGGACGCTGTGTTCATGTATCTAGGTTGTTATACACATGGGTATTCGCTTATCAGTTGCTTTAGAAAAGTGGTATGTGCGTACCACAAAAATGCTCTCCCAAGAAGCTTGTTTACACTCTTCTCAGTAGGGTGAAGCCAATGCCCTGTGGCTTTGTTAGCGATGGATATTACAGTCTTCAACGTGCTGCTACAGAGGCTGTTTTCCCTTTTATCAGGGAGTTGCCGCTTGCTGTGTCCTGGTCATATGAATTTAGCCTTTGCACTTCTCTGTAAAATGTATTCTTTTCGGGGCCGGGGAGATAGCTCTGTGGCACAAGTGCTGGTTTGGCAAATGCAAAGTTGTGAGTTTGAATCCTGGTCCCACAAAAAAAAAAAAAGCCTATTCCTTTCTCCTGAGCCCTGATTTTCAGAGTACTCTTTCTGTACTCTGGATCTCATGGCTGTGTGTTGTGCAGACTCATTCCTGGGCTGTCTCCTGTCTCTTAGGTATGTTTGTAGTATGCTTGTTCCTCTGGAAGACGTGGAATGTGTGCTAACTGCTTTTTTCTGCAGAGGTGACACCGGGAGGTCATTTTATGAGTTTGAAAACACTGGGGATTTTGTAAGATTTTGTAAGATGACATCACCATGCTTTCACCATGTCTCTAGCACATAGGGGGCTCCTCTATAAGTTCTCCTTCGAGTGCATGGCTTTCAGAGATGGTGTGAGGGTGGCTGAGTGCGAGCTAGGTCCCTCTCATCCCTCACCTGTTACACAAATGCAGCTCAGATCCCTGCCATCATCAGTGGAGGAGCAGATCTGTGCATGTGTGGCTGAGGTGGCTCTCTAATGTCACACCGCACTAACTGTGGCATTGTCAGTTGGGCAGATGTGCAGAGCCAGCTCCAGCTCATAGAGGCTGCGTTTGACCAGGAGGCTGCAGCGGTCCTGATGGCACGGCTCGGAGTGTTCCGGGCAGAGTCCGAGGAGGGCCCTGATGTGCTCCGGTGGCTGGACCGGCAGCTCATCCGACTGGTAAATTGGGGATGGTGGTATTGGGGTTCAGCTGTGATCTTTGCTTTATTTGTAGAAAAGAAAGTTGTTACAGCTACTATTTTGTTTATTTTTTAATGTTTTTCCTCTTTTATTTTTTATTTTTATTTTAACTTTTTTTATATACAGTCTACAGGGTCTTCAGAGTCATCTCACTATGCAGGTCAGACTCATAGCACTCCTGTTTTCATGCGCTGGGATTAGAGGTGCATGGGCCCTAGGGGCAGGGTTGATACAGCACATGGTGATCAAACCCTGGCCGCTGCTCTCTGCCTAAGCTATCTGGCCTGCCCACACCTATTAGTTTATGTATTCAGCCAGCAAAAATTTATGCCATTTTGGCTGTTCTGAATATGATACGAGGGCTGGCGAGATGGTTCAGTGGTTTAAAGCGCCTGCTTAGGAAAGCTCAGGCAACTGCAGGGACTGCGGTTCGATCCCCGGCACCACATGCTGCGCCAGCCCCATCACTAGGGCAGGCTGAGCCAGCCATAAAATAAGTAAATAAAGAAACAAACAAACAAGCAAACAAATAAATAAAAATAAAAAAAAATTGAATATGATACGAAAGAAGCTTTAACGGTAGATTTTCTTCTCGAGGGCTGACTTTAGAATAGATGCACAATACACTAGAAGATGCAGATCTGTTTGGGTCAGGGTTGCCTTAGATGAGGGCTCCTAGAGTATTTGTGACCAAAAGCCCACACAAGAAACCTAGTGAGCTGTGCCCAGCCCTGTATTGGCCCCTCTCCACTCTAGGAGCTGTTTCTCAGGGAGTACCAACAATTCCATCAGTATTAGAAAACTGTTCCTCTAGGATATGGGAGGGAGGACAGGTGAGCAGAGTGGGGTTGGCAAGGGCTTCCGTGGGAAGTGAGCCTTGCAGTAAGAGCTCTGCATACAGAGCAAGCTGATAGGAAAGGGAGGGAGCCACGCTCTTTAGCTTGTGCTGGGGACAGTAGAGGGACCGATGTCACAGGCTGTGCTGGCTGCAGGGGATGGAGGCAGTAAAGACACACAGGGGCTGCAGAGTGCCCTAACTTCAGAGTTAGATTTAGGTCAGGGGTGTCATTTAGGCATGGTCTATTGTGCAGGTGAACAGCAAGGAAAGGGCGATGATACAGGGGAGCACTGTGGGGGCTCCAGGAAGCTGAGACCAGGGTAGTGGCAGTGGAAATGGAGACTTGGAGCTAGAAGGGAAAACTGATGGAACTTGGCAAAGTGACTATGTATAAGTTAAGAACCTGGTTCTTAATTTACTATCATCGTGTAGTGCAGTGGTAGAACACTTGCCTGGTATGCACAGGGCCTCAGCACTGAGTTCCAAAAGGCTCAGATGTGTTTTTATGCAATAGAGTACTGGAAGGGTAAATTTGGGACTTTTGTAGGTAAATGGTTACCATTTGAGAGCATACCCAAGTGAAATAAATCAGACTCACATGTGTAAACATCATACTGTCTCTCTGGTGTGAGAAATCAAAAGAGTAAATAAGGTCTTAAAGGTAAAATAAATACTGTGAAAAGGGAAGAGATTATTTAACATTAAAAAAAGAATGAGGGTGGGAAAAGCTGAAAGGAAAAATAAAAAATACAAGTTAGTTATGCTATTAATGTCTCAATAATGTCATTAATGTCTCTATTAATGTCTCCTAGAAAACGAAAGTTTGTGCTAGTATCAGTTGGAGAATTTTTTGTGTTTGTACATTGTGCTGTGTAAACTACTTCAAAGATAGCGATATACAATGTATTTATTAGCTATTGCTACTCTCCTCTCACCTTGTCATGAAATTTTGATTTCCATTGGAAGAAAAACTGGCTTATTTTTTGATCTGTTTAATGTAAGCTTATAAAAATATACCCAGAGTTGGCCTTGTTCCTATAATTGCAGCATTCGGGCAATAGATTTATGTTTCTATGGAAAGCAGCCCAGTGATTAGGTGCCCTCAGAAGAACTGGACACAAGGAGGGAGAGTTGGAGTCATTGTTGTGGTTTTAATGTTCATCTGTTACCAAGGCAACAAGGAGGAGAGCAGGGGCCAGGAACCCACCTGTGATCAGCCTGCAGTGAGGGGGAATGAGGAGAACAAGGAGCTGCTGCAGAAGGCAAAAGAGGCTTGCTTGGGCGGTGGGCAGAAGTAGGAAGGGAGCAATTGCTGGCAGCGAGCTTCCTGACAGTGGGCAGCGTGTTCTCCATTGGCTGGAGGAGAGTTGTGATCCAAGTGAAGGGAAGACAGGGAGAGAGAGCCTGACACTGCAGAGACCCACTATAGAGAGGAGAACAGGGCATCCTAGCATGAGAGAACACACATGTACTGTACGCGTACTGGTTGGTGTGGTCTCGCAGGCTGTCACATGACTGAGGTGCCTCATGGAGCCAGGCAACCATCAGGTCATGGTGGGCCCACCAGTGTTGCCCGGGAGCTAATGGTGCAGAGCTGTTGGCTCCTCCCCATCTACCCTGGCTGCTCCAGAACTCCCAGGAAGAGGCAGAGTTAAGGTGGAAACATGGTTTGAACTGTAGGAGTTTTCCAGGTGACACTAACTTGAGGGTTTTTTTTTCTTCTTTTTAAAATTTTTTCTTTCAACAGTGTCAGAAGTTTGGACAATATAACAAAGAAGATCCCGCATCTTTTAGGCTCTCAGATGCCTTTTCTCTATATCCTCAGGTGAGAGATCTCACTCCAGGGAATGTAGCTCCACACGGGGCCCTGGGTTCCATCCACAGAAGGGAATAGAAAAGAAAAAGCCACTAAAAAAGTGACATATTTACTACACAATAGTAAACTATGCCCAGGGCAAAATGAAGACTTTTGCTGGGCTTTGAGTGTCAGACTGCAGGTAACAAAGATCAGCACACCATGGCTGCACCTCTGCCCTTTGCTCAGTGCTGATGAGAGGGTCAGTGAGGCCTTGGAGGGCCCAGCACCTTTCTTGGTGCCATGCCCTGGTCAGCAGCACTTTGCAGGTGAGCTGGCCTGTTCCCGTGCCCGTGTCCCAGCAGTTGAGGCTGCTCAGTGTTGTGGGGAGAGCCCCGCGCTGCCCTGCTCCTGCTGCTCCTGCTGATCATCGATGGCATCCCATGCCCCCAGGGAATTTTGGTTTCCTCATCCACACAAGGAAGGAGTTGGTCTGCAGGAGGGGTTTGAAGTCGCTTTAGAGAAGTGAGAGAGGCCCATTTTTCTTGAGGGCCCTCCCTGCACCCAGCCCATGGCACCAACATGACACACCGGGAGCTGCTGGGCCTCCCACGCTGAGGCTCTGGAGAGCCAGGCAGAGCTCTCAGCCGAGGTGGCTGCTTGGTGCCGCTGTAGTGAGGCATTTGAGGTGAGGTCAGGGTTTTGTCCCTAGAACCCTGGCCTGAACTAGAGAGCAGCTGTCATGCAGAGAGCATGAGGCCTTGGGCCTTGCCCCCGCGCTTCAGTTTCCTCACTGAAGGCTTGGAGCGGCGTGAGACCCTGCATGGGCTCCTGGAAGGACCAAACAGTCCTCGTTTGGCACTCTGCTATGAGCACTGAGTGCCAGCCACTGGTTATTTCAGAACTTGTGATTAACATGCAGAGGCTCAGGCAACTTGATGCATGGAGAGGAAGTATGATTTCCTTTTCTGACAGCTCTGCAGAGTGAGCTGAGCCTGTCCTGCCCCCTCATCCTGGGGTAAAGAAGTTCCCTTCCCAGTGTTGTCTCTTGCCCCCTGACCTCACGCTTCTCTCCAGTCGCTCACCAGGCCACAGCACTGCCTGTGCTCCTGTCCCTGCGACCCTTGTCTCTGCCCTCCCACCCCTGCCCTCGGCCTGCATGTGTGTCTTCAGGGTTATCTCAGACACCTCACTCTGGGGAGTCTGCCACCGCCCTTGCCGTAGGAGATTCTTGTGCTGTGGCTCCTACACGAAGCCCCAAGTGTACCTTTCCCCATTTTACTTCATTTTTTCGAGAGCTGATAGTCTCCACAGCCCAGTTTGGAAATAAATTTTTGTTTGTATTTTTGCTCCTGAGGAAGCTTTGACATTTCCAAAAGCCTCCCTTAAAAAAATACTTTGAAAATTTTCATTGTGATAGAGCATACCATCTGAACTATTTTTAAGGTTACACTTTTGTGATACTAGATAGGTTCATGTTATTGTACAACAGATTCCAGAGTACATCTCATAAAGCTAAAACTACCCCTTAAGCAGTGCCTCCCCATTTCCCACTTCCACCAGCCCCTGTGCTATCTTTGCCTCTGTCTCTGTGGAGGTGGGGGTCCTTTCAGAGAGTCGAGGTCCTCCCAGTGTGGAGATCCAGGTGGGTCTATCCTCTGGGTACTCGGGCTCACAGCTGTGTGCATTTGTCTTCTTTCCTTTTATGCAGTTTATGTTCCACCTCAGAAGGTCGCCGTTCCTCCAGGTGTTTAACAACAGCCCTGACGAATCGTCCTACTACAGACACCACTTTGCGCGGCAGGACCTGACACAGTCCCTCATCATGATCCAGCCCATCCTCTACTCTTACTCCTTCCATGGCCCCCCGGAGGTAAGCTGGGAGCTGGCTGTCCCCTCATTGGAGGGTTTCCTGGCAGCTTCCTCTACCAACTAGAAGAAAGAAAACTTTGAAGTTTTGTAGCACTTAACATTTCTGAGCCAGGCGTGGTGGTGCACACCTGTTATCCTAGCACTTGGGAGGCTGAGGCAGGAGGATTGATGTGAGTTCGATCGAGACTAGCCTGGGCTACAAAAGTGAGCTCAAGGCCAGCCTGAGCTGCATAGTGAAACCCTGTGTCAAAGAAAAAAAAAAAAAATTCTGAGTATTTAAAAAGAATCCATAGGAAAAATTCAAAAGAATAAAACTTTTTGTGAGAGGAAGTAATAGCTACAAAAAAGTGGGTTTTTTTTCCCCCAGTGAGTTCATATGCTTTGGTCATTAATTCAAGTCTTACAAAGTGTCTGAAAAAATGCTGTAGAAAAAGCTTTGTGCAGAGAAATAGTAAATGAACTGCTGTAACAGATAATTATATAACTGTCCAGAAGCTCAGCAGTGTAGAAATAATTTAAGAAATAGTCATATAGTTTATATGACATAAAATACAGAACTCCTTATGTGAAAATGTTACATGAAAAGAAAATAGAAACTTCGTATTTATCTATGTGGAAATAGAGCAGTTGCTCAGTTTGGAGATAAAGTCAATTATGATCTTTAAAAAAAGAAACTTATGGTTTTTTGAAGGCTTCAAAAATAAAGAACTATGTAGAAAGAAGGTAATATCAATATTTGTTATACTCAGATACAGATTTTTAAAAGTTTAGTATAAGTTCTTTTTATTATTAAAATAGAAAACATGGGGCTGGAGAGATAGCTTGGTGGTCTAAGCCCCTGCCTGGCAAGTGCAAGGACCCAGGTTTGATCCCCTCTACCACATGCCTTGCTGGCTCTGGAACTCTGGGCGCACCATGTGAGCAATTGAAACCGGGCGTGGTGGTTAACACCTGTAATCCTAGTGCTGAGGAGGCTGAGGCAGGAGGATCACTACAAGTTTGAGTTGTGTGGTGAGACCCTGCACCAAAATAAATAAATAAAGATTAAAATAGAAATCATGATAAAGTACATTTTGTAATGAACTTTGAGAACTTGTGCTGCTTGCCCTCAAGTACGGGCTGAGACTTGAGAGAAAGATCAGAATGATAAGATGGATTTCCAACAGAAAACGGAATGTTCAGAATTGTTTCTGGTTCCCTTCTGGTTGTTGGGGGCCTGTTTCTACTTGAAGTTAAGACTTAGAACCCCATGGTGGAGAGCACTAGTCTAGCCCAGGGCACTGGTGTTGGGGTTGCGGTGGCTGCTCTTGGTGGAGGGGGAGGCCTGACGCCCCTCCCTGTCTGTCTCTCCAGCCAGTGCTTTTGGACAGCAGCAGCATTCTGGCCGACAGAATCTTGCTGATGGACATGTTCTTCCAGATTGTGATATATCTTGGTGAGGTAAGATGACATTGCTGCTGTCTTTCCTGGCTGTTGTTTCTGCTTTCTTGATACTTAGGAATTGGGTTTTTCATGACATTTGAAGCAAGAATTCAGTAGTATTTTTATATTTCGCAAGAGTAGAATTTGCTGTAAGAAAATCTCAGGCAGTCCTGCTCAGTCACCACAATTTATTACTTCTGAAATTGTGTTTAGGTAACTGAGTTTACTCTTTCTTATTCAGTCATTATACATACTGATATGTCCCTCTAGGGTTCTGTGAGTGTTGATTGTGGGTTTATAGCTTTTCTTTGATGGAAGAACCTTGCATAGGGACATCACACTGCTTCCACGGTTCCCTGGAGTGGCTGTGGATAGCTTCAGGGACAAGAGGATTTTTCTTTTTCTTTTCTCTCTTTGCTTTCTCAACAGGGTTTGTGCCCTCTGGGAGAAATGGCTTCTCTGAATTTTTACATATTTATAAGGGGGAAAAAAGTACTTTTTTTTTTTTTTTTAAAACTTTATTCATGTTATGGCTGGCTCAGCCTGCCCTGGGGGTGGGGCTGGCGCAGCATGTGGTGCTGGGAATTGAACTGTGGTCCCTGAGGTTGCCTAAGTAGACGCTTTAGACCACTGAGCTATCTTGCCAGCCCACAAGTACTCTTTTTTTTAAAATCACACTAGAGATTGGACTCGGGGAATGCTGAGGTACACCTCTAGGCCTTTTTAAAAATATTTTTTATTTGAGGCTGGGTGTTGCTAAATTCTCCATGGCCTTGAATTTGTGATCTTCCTACCTCAGCCTTCAAGTAGCTGGGATTACCAGCCTATGCCACCCTGCCCAGTGCAAAACCCTTCTACTCCACATTATATCGGATGATGCTCTGTCTTCTACTCTATTTTTTCTCCATTCAGTAAGTTGCCTTTGGTGATTGGTTTGGCTTCCTAGCATCGAGTCAATGCAAATGTTTGAAAATGTTCTGTAAGGATATTATTTATGTTTCTGAATTCCCTGAGTAACTTACAATTTTCAGCTATTAGTAGGTGTTTTAGAACTTGAAACTCTCTGCCTGTCTGTGTATCTGCCTGCCCCTTACCCATAGTCCCGGACCATGTGGTGACCTGAAGTGGCACCTCCTGGTGACAGAGCATCACATATTTATCAAGCAGCTTTTTTTGGCCAAGAGAAGAGAAGGATGTGACATTATTTATCTATTTCTTGCTCTTCACAAGCCCTAACTCTGCTGGTGTGGATGTTCTTGAGCTCTTGGAGTTAAGGATGCTATGGGCCCTTCCTCTAGCCACCAGTGAGATGGATGACACAAGGACAGTGGTGGCTGGCACCCCTTAGGGGAGGGAAGGCTGCAGGAGGCTCTGGTGCAAGTCTTCTGATGCTAATCACATTTTTTTGATGGGGGGTTGGTTTGTTCTGCTGTTTTGTGATAGTGGAGATCCAAGCCAGGGTTTGCCCAGTGCAAAACCCCTCTACTCCACATTATGTCCGGTGACACTGTCTTCTACCCTACTTTTTTCTATTTTTCTGAGCTCCATCCCCAGCCTTTTTTGTTTTGTTTTCTTGAGATAGCATTGTACTAAATTGCTAAGTTGCACAGGGTAGGCTTGTGGTCCGCCTCCCCTGGCCTCCCAGAATGGCAGGATCATAGGCGAGCTCCACTACACCTGGCTCTCACAGCTTTTCTCTCTCTCTTGCCTAGAGAGGAACAGGGCTGGGGTGGGCCAGTCCCACCTGTTCAGCCCTTGCCTGAAGGAAGCTGTTGTGGGTGTTGTTGGGCAAAGAGAAGGGGGCATGGTTTCATGGTGCCAGCAGCCGACTCTGCCCTCTAGGTGTGAGGGACTAGGTGGGCTAGCAGTGCAAGTAGACTGGAAGGATGGAAGGATAGGCTCCATGTTAACCAGTGCTGTGCAGCTGGAAGGGACAAAGCTGGTGGCTGGCATCTCTGGGGGGTTCCCAGGTGGCATTTTGGATGCCACACTCTGGCCCCCCTACATCTCTTCTTCCCAGCCAGCTCCACCCTCGGAACCCTAACATGATGTGTGATCTCAGTGGGAGGCCAGGAGGTGCTGCTGGAAGGCCTGGAGCAGGGCTGGGAGCCACCACTTCAGCCTCCCCACAACAGTCCGGGTTGGCTTCTTTCTGTGCAGACCATTGCCCAGTGGCAGAAGGCTGGCTACCAGAACATGCCGCAGTATGAAAACTTCAAGCACCTGCTGCAGGCCCCACTGGATGACGCGCAGGAGATCCTGCAGGCGCGCTTCCCCATGCCGCGCTATGTCCACACCGAGCACGGAGGCAGCCAGGTGAGCTGCGCCCGCCCTGGAAGCTGACCGGCAGCTCAGATCCATACTGAGCAGTTGGTGCTGCTGGAAGTGGTGAAATAATAGCAGGTGAATCCGTCCAGCTTGACTCCTTCTGATGTGAATATGCTGATGTAGAAGGGTGGGGTCGGCA